>PNEQ01130616.1:25123-78304 GCA_003012365.1 Medauroidea extradentata | reverse complement strand
TTACTCAAATGAAATCATTCACATTGGGCTACTTAAACAAACATTCATACACCCACAACGTAATATTCTGAATGTTTAAAAATAAAAGTACAGGAAAACGCAGTAAGTTCAACAATTTTTTAAAATATAAAAGTTGTTCACTGTGAGTTTATCTAATATTAGGTTACGTAGCCCACGGCATGTTATTTAACAATGAATTACTTCGTTTAAGGAGGATGGTGCGCCAAGGCAGTGCATTTGCACAATTTTCGACATTACTTTTTCCCATCACTTATTATTGAAAATCAAGGTTTGACAATCCGAAAATAATACTTTTGTACATCTTATTATATTATTACATAGTCAGAGACTGTCTTATTTTTGGACCAGAGATGGCAGATACGAAAAAAAGAGACATTTATCCTACCTGCCATCAGTGCTCCAAAAATAAAAAAGTCTGCGACTGTGTAATAAAGTAAGAAGCTGTACAAAAGTGTAACTTACGGATTGTCGAGCCTTGATTTTCTATAATAAGCGAGGGAAAAAATGTATGTAGGAAATTGTGAAAATTCATTGCGTTGGCGCTCCATCCCCCTTAAGAAAGTGAACTGGTTTTCACTATTTGCATGAAAACGTAACATGCAAAGTTTGACTTTAACCTACAGTTATGAGAAAACTACGCGAACTAAAATCGTTTCGTAAGAGGACACTGCGATCACAAGTATCGTCTACAAAACGAATACTATTTTGTAAAACTATAAAAGTTTGATACTAAACACACTTGAACACAATTAATATTGAAAACTCTTCAATGCTGCATACCTAGAGACACTGTAAAATCGTGAAAATGTTTAAAATAGTCTCCAATAAACTGTAGTATATTAACCGTGACACGTGTGAACAGTTTTGGGACAAATCACACACGCTGTGTGTTCAAGCTGTGCAGTTCTAACTGGGCCTGTTGTAGAGAGAAAAAATGCTACAAATAACCGATAGTCAACGTTGAAATGAAACATTCAGTGTTATATACATCACGTTGGAGCCTAGAAAACAGTCAACTATTCCCGTGATTTTCCAGTGTCTCTATGCATACCATATGAAAGAGAGATTTAATTGAAATCCCTTACAAACAAATTCGCCTCTCGCCATTCTTCAGAGCGAAACGGGAAATGAGAGTCTGTGGAATGACACGGCGCTCAACAGCGGAGGAGCAGCACTTCAAGGACGGCCATCCAACTTGACGTAGTCAGCATTCACCGTCACTGTCTAGTGCCTGCTCTGTCACTGTCTTGTCTACCCCACGTCGGGCAGGTACGTCACAATGCGTAGCGGTAACGCGGTGACGTCACTGAACATCTTGCAGACAACACACGGATGCTGTTGAACTCATAACACACGCGGGTAAAAATACTCCCACCTGGTCGAAAGCGAAGTCCCATGCTGAACCACATTAACATTTCAACCTCCCCCTTTCTACTTCCAGCTACATTTTTGCTTACTGTTATTTTATACGTGTCTTGTAATTAGAGACCTGAAAATTTAGCGTTCTCTTTTAGGCGCAAGGTAGAATTCCAACAACCATACGGCTGTATCACGTTCATAATTGGCCGTTGACTTACTAGACACTTCCTGGAAGTAGCTGAGCCAATAATAAAACTGTAGCTGAATGCAGGCCCATTTCACTGTCAGCAAGCAGCTAATAAATGGCTGCTGTCTGCTTGGGTTCACATAGATTCTTGGAGACTAGCCTACAGGTCAGGGAACACGCGTTCCCCTCTCTACTTATAATGAGAGGCACAATTATTTCGCGTATTGATTCTAGGCCAGGGTGAACGTCAATAACGTATACTTCACAAACAATTCTGTGATTTGACGACAGTTGTTTTGATACACATTTGACAACTGCAAGCCAGTCATAAATAAGAAAATAACACGTGGTGAAATCACGCGGTACCTGAGAGCACGGTTAGAAGCCAATTAATATTCGACTGTGGCCAGTGCGTGTATAGGACTGAGAAGTCTAAGCTGCTACCAGATGAATACGCGAAATAATCGTGCCTCTACTTGTAATTAAACAAAATCCGGCACGACACACATCATCTTTGTCGCCCTATAAGTACAGACATGCAAAAATTCGCGTTATCATTTGGTACCAGACTAAACTTCACTTTCCTATACATAACAGAGCATAATCTGCAATTCAATTGGCCACGAACTTTTATGTGTTGTCATTTACGCGTGTTTCGTCTTTACAGAGATTGGCTTCGCTACCGTGTAAACATTCTCCGCGGCAATTCACGACAATATCGGCCAGCGGGGGAAGTCGAACGAGTCTTATAGATACTTGAGTCTAGTCAGCTGTCTGAAAATAACGCGAATTTGTCATGTCTCTCGATGTAAGTGGAGACCAGGAAATTTCGCAAATTCATGTGAGTAGATGTTAGATTTCCCGTACACTCTCATTGCTCTCGCAATTGAGTCACAGTTAATGAAACTCATACTTGAGGCCTGTGAACCTACGAAGACCGGCATGAAAGCACTTGTTGACTCCCACGCTACATTGTCACATGCACAACTACATACTAAGTGTAGCAGCAACCTATGAACAAGTAACTGAGGACAGAGTGTACACAGAACTGTGGAGTCTAGTCTGCAGGTCGTTGAACCCACGAAATTCCGAGTCTCTACCTACAAATAAATACCTGCGCAATTCGCATTTCCTTTTGGGCACAAGCTAAGACTCAATCAGCTATAAAAGAGGTGTCTTCGCCGGTGTCGAATTTCCACCTTTGACGCGTGGGAACCACGTATCGATAAGAGCCACTGTCCCACTCTTGACGAGATGCATATCGCCTCTATTCGCAACGCGCCAAATTGGCGTGCAAGGTTTTCCTTGTAGTCTTTTTCCTACGGGACTTTAAGCGGTGACTACATATTATTTTTGAACAGTATGAAGTCCAACGCATGCCTCTCGCTTTGCACTTTACGAATTCAGGTAATATTTTCGGAGCTAACAGCAGTCTAAAAACCCGTTTTTAGCCATTCTGAGAGGCCCGAAAAACATGTTTATAACAAGCGTGCTGAATTTTTTAAAACATAGAAGCATAGTTTCAAGAGTGTGTTCTTTTCGTAGATAAACAAATTATGAATAAGTTAAGCGGTTTCGCGTAAAAAAGAATACGCGTGACACGCTGCAACGCCGTCTATGCGCCAGTGGAGTTTCGTATATAAAAAAATCAATAAAACAGGCAAACAAAAATTAAAATTTCAGAAATTATTTTAATACAAAAACATTTTGTAACGGATTTTAAAACATGCCAAGCAGTATCCCGTGACATGTAGATTGTGTGAATTTTTAAATTTATTTATATTCATTGGTTTTTACGGCTTATAAGAACTAAATACGTGGAATTTTGACTGTGAAGTGCCATTATGGGAAAACTGGTTGAGGTAATTTTTTTTCGTAAGAGGAAAATATACTCCCAAGTAACTTTTACAAAACTAACACTATTTCATACAAATATAAAATTACGATTTTTCCCCACTTGGACTCCCTTAAGGAAGCCGTCTACCATGTGTTGCAGTGTGTTCATAAATACGTATTTTATTAAACTATTCCACATGAGCCCATTGTACCAACGTACGAAAAGAAAACACACATCGGGTAAAGACAGAATATTGCTGTTACGACAAGCAATGTATCGAAGCCCTCCAACACAGCTAAAAAAAATAAAAAGGCGCCTTTTCAAACTGTCGTACTTAAAAATGCACCCACCGGATGTAAGTGACACTCAGATAGAAACTTGGAACTGAACTTTGCTACAGACTGTCCACCAATAAAGTTATATGGTCACAGCTTTAAGTCCCATCGGCGGGAAACCTGCACAATAGTTCAGCGCTTGGCTCGTGGCATTTGATGAGCCTTTCAAGGTCGCTTATAGCTCCGTTACTTCTGAACCTTTAACGCGCACGTAGGCAGTGCACTAAGAGTGTGTGGTAGATAAATAAACTCTCACAACAAAATTTTAAATACACACTTTTTTAAAAAGTCAATATGGAAAAACTATAACAAACCTTCACATTGATATTAGCCAACTTCATTATCAACCATTTACCCAGAATTATTAATTTTTCAACCGTGATCTGTTCCGCAGCAATTAAATTTTCGAGATTTTGGCGTAAGCATAATTGTTCTTCAGAAAAACGTTACTTATAAAAAATGTCTGCTTTGAAAGTTGTGTAAAACCCATTGTCTAAGGTTGCAGGTTTTTTTATTTGGAAACTGACTTCGAGGAACGTACAGTTTTAAACTGGTGCCTTCGGCGCTGAATTAGTCAGTATGTTCCGCCGCAAATTAAATGTACGGGATTTTGGCTTCACGGATTGTTCTTCAGAAATACGTTAGTTTGGAAAAATTTTTCCTCTGAAAGTTGGGGAACCTATTGTCTAAAATTGCTGTATTTTTTCCCCCCAAATTTGCTTTGAGAAACGCACAGTATAAAACTGATCTTTTAGCGCTAAATTACGTACCACGTCCGTCTTAAAGGACTTACTTTTCAGCGAAACCAGACGGTTCCGCCAGGCAGCGGACAGAAAGTAGGAAACACAACAGAGGCACACAACAGCTCGTCCACGGGCAGACGGGCGGAATCGGGGTCGACGGAGTCGGGCGAGCGCGGAAAAAGGAAGGAAAAAAGCGACCCTAATTAGCACCCAGACCGTCTGTCGGCCAGGTTAAAAGAAAAAAAAGCAGTGCTACAGGGTAGCCGATTAAGTCTCGGCCAGGGAAACCATCCTCTGAGATGCATCGCGCCTGCATTCGGTCGCCCATGCAGGACGCGCCGCTCTAACAAGTCTGCCCACGGTAAAGTGAGCACTTTTGAATTCCTCGTTATTTATTCCGCCTTTCACCTAATTCGTATGCGGTAGTTTGTTAATATAAACATAGCAGTGTAAGCAATATACATACCGTATAGATTTAACCGCCTGAGTCCATAATAAAAGCATATTTATTTGATTATTATACTCGGCGAGTTTGTGTTAAAAAGTGTTTACCTTACCGTGAATTCCTTATATCAGTGTTACAAACAGCAATACACCTATACTGTTTGTGGTATTAGGTACGTATAATCGGGATTTAGAATATGTGAAGTTCGTGAATGTTTGGGATTTTTGATATGTGAGGTTTGTTTGTACCAATAGCAGAGAAAAGGACGAAGCAGTAAGGGAAAAATATGGCGAGGGTGATGTTTGACTAAAGCAGCGTTTATGTCACCGTGAGGCATGTTGTGATTTACCTACCCCGAGAACTGTCAATGAGTTTCGGAAAAACCAACTGTGATTGATGGACCTCCGGATTAAAGACATGATGAGAACAACGTAAGAAAGGCTAAACAAATCGTTGACAGGGAAGCCAAGAAGGAACCAAAGGCCCAACAAGACAAAAGGGGAGGAATAGGCCATGGTCTGTTTTCAGAAATCTTTCCCGCATTCGCCTTGTAATTTCGGAAACTCGCGATAAACCGAAACCAGGGTGGTCGGGTAGGGAATCGAACTCGAGCTTTTCTGAATGTAAGTCCAATGTTTTACCAGTGCGGCATACAGCTCGACATTTTTGTAGTATAATGTATGTCTTTATAGCATGTATAATGTAATAAAGTAACTACATTTCTGTAAAACAGATTAAAAATTTCAGTTTCAAGGAAGCTTAAACAACGCTTGAATTAAATTTTTTTAAAACCTCCGACAGTTTCAAATTACTATTGACCCTTTGAATGTGTCGGGGGACCGCTAAGTAAACAAAAAAGATAGCTTCAATAGGCAAACATGAAACAGAAAAAGTAACTGCGACAAAACTAATGCATACTGTGTGTACACATGTAACAATTGTCCAAAACTTAAATTACAGTACATTTACATTTCAACTTTTGGATTGTTACATAATTTTATGGATTTGAACTTGCTGTTTAGTTCTGTGTCAATTTCGTTAATTTTAAACTACCTATTTTGTTTACCTTGCAGCTCCACGACGCATTTAATGGTCAACAGTAATTTGAAACTATTATTATATTTTTAAGGAATCGTTTCATAAGTTAGTTTTTTAATTTTTTAAGTGTTATTTGCAGCTGTTTAAATTGTAATAATCTTACAGTTTGTGTAAGTATTAAACAAAATTGCATATTATTTTATTTTTGTACAGTTTGGAAAATACTGAAGTATTAGTTGTCATAAAAAAAATTGAAATATGTCCTTCCGTTTGGGAGCTACGAAGCTACAGACAGATACACACACAGAGAGTCATATAGACTTCAAATGTATAACACCTCTCATTCTTGGTTAGGTGTTAACAATTCACTGCGCTCCCTAGCTTATACACCAAAACAGCAACAATGAAAATTCGTTGCGAGCCATACGAACGAAATAACAAGTGGCAACCACTATCTGTGGTGACGACAGTAAAGTGAAAACTGTATTTACGATGAACGCTTGCGCAAAACGAACATGTACATATCAACATTAAAGAAGGCTGTCTTGACATGAGTATGTTATGAACATAAGTTAAGACAGGCACACCAGTAAGAAATTATATTGTACTTAGTGTCGTGGACAAAAGCATTTGGATTTTTGAGAACTTAATTTATACATTTGTGCCTCAATTTCTTCAGCTTTACATGTTGATTAGAGGCTATATTAACACTAAGATAGTTAATGTTACTCTCCATTTAACGTACATTTTTTCTGCCCTTACATCATTCTAATAAAAACAATTTATTAAAGTAGTAAAATTTTTTAAGGTTCGTTGCACTGAAAAAAAAAAACCTTAGTGGGAAGTCATCCCCGCAATATAATTTTATAGCAACCACAAAATAAACTTTACAGGGTAAATACCCTCAAAATAATTTGTAGCTGCCACAAAATATTTTTTCCGTGTGTACTGAATCTGTATAATTTAACAGTCTAGCGCCTACATGGCAACACTGCCGCTACACTACTTGTAACTGGAAATGTATTGATGCAGATGAACAAGTGCAGACTCGTGAAAGTAGCTTAACACATAAAAAAAATATACTTCGTCCATTGAACGCGAAAACATGTGAACCTCAATCTGAAGACGGATCGCAGATTTCAGATATTTAATTTAATGCCGTAGGCCATTTTCATTAACAATGTGAATGAATAACGTCGCTCAGGTGTTCGTTCAAAAGTTGCAAGCGATGGCTCCGGGAAACCGAGGTCTGAACTTTAAAGCTTTGATGAGTCTGTACAAAATTGTGTTCGAGCCCATAATGACTTACATTGCTGTCGCTTAGTGTTAGCGGACAGTCCCGCAAGCTCCTGAGCACCCAGACCAGATAAGAGCTTTGCTTGCATTCGCGAAAGCGTATAGAACTGTATCTACGGATGTACGGATGCTATCAAAGTCCTGGCTGAGCATTGTTGCCCCTGGATTTCCTCATCCAGGAGAAAGGTGAGTTGACAGAGATGAAGTCCCGTGATGAACTTGGAAGGAGAAAGGTGTGTCGGCTGAGATGAAGATCCATGGTGAACTTGGAGGGAGAAAGATGTGTCGGCAGAGATGAAGCTCCGAGATGAACTCGGAGATGATACAGTGAAGTTAGCACTGGAGAATAATGTCAAGATGTTGCGAGGTAGGTGAGTTGCAAATTAAGACCCCTATATGACGTACATGACAACTCCAAGGCGAAACTACGGACTCGGTCTTGTTGACGATTCCCTTTGTGATTATTGTTAAGTTCCACAGACGAGGGAGCAGTATGGCATGGTTGTGAAATATTTGACACCCTGAGAGAGCGCCTGAAACGGAACTCCTCTATTTAATAACGACTTCACTCTGTCCATGGTTACGACCTACAGAACTGCGAGTGCTAAGCTTCAGAATCAATCAGGGTTCTAACGGAGATTGTATGAATGCGTCCTTCAACCAGGCAGATCATGGATCTTATCCTCGACTGTATAGAGACAGCTGCCAAACACATAGGCAGGATGGAGTGCATGGGTGTGATACCTCCTGGTGGTACGACTGACCTGAGCTAGTTGAATGGCACCGTGGGGCTGAAACTTCTCACTTTCCTGCTTGCAGTAGTTGGTACTGGGTGAACCAATGGGACTAGTCCAAGGGAAGGGGTGTATACTCAGTTTCGTAAAATCTTGGTACAACTTGATAGCTACTTATGGGTAGAGACGTGCAAAATTCGTGTTATTTCCGGCCTACAGACTAGAATCCAAACGCCTGTAGGCTTGTTCGACGTCTCCCGTTGGACGACAATATCGTGGCCTTCCGCGGAGAATGCTTCTGGCCAATAATTAAAAGTTCACAGTAAAGTGACAACCTGCTGTAAAGCTATCACACACGTAAATGACCGTCATATAGAGGCTCGTGGCCACTGTAACCACAGGCTGTGCGCTTATGTGAACAGGACAGTCAATTTTAGCGTGTCGCCAAATAGTAACGCGAATTTTGCATGTCCCTACTTATGGGAAACAAATATTACTAGTGTGTGACCTATGTCAAAATGAATGACACAATTTACAGTACAAATGGTAAAGCGGACGGAGTTCATTTTTAAACTAAACATTTACTATATTGTGACTCGCATTAAAAATAATAATAATAGAAAACACTGCCAAATAAGTAACTGTCGAATTTTACCAACGTTATACAAAACAGGATATACTGCTCCAGCTATACACAGCCGAGTATCCAAGGCAAGGTGAAAGTATTACACGGGGGCCAATCGATGTTTTTCCTTCTGAAACGATTTAGCGATACATCTAGAGGGGCAGAAGTCACGTCAAGCTAGCAGTGGAAGTAGATCTGTGACGGAACGGCTTGTGGCTGAATGGTGTGCGGTAGTTGAGAGGGGTCTAATCTGTATTGAGCTCCTAGATTTGCGTATCCTAAGAAGCCAGTGGACCCACTGGTGGAAGGCCATTGTGTTCCCACGTCTGGCTTGGTGGAGATAAACGTTTCCAACAGAACTTGCCAATGCCTTTGACTACAGCTGTGATCGACTCCGTAAGTCTAGTCTCCTGTTATACCCTTAAGAATCAGGTATAGGAGGTGTGAATGTGCGAAGAGCCGGACATGTTCCGAGAAAACATATTTTTAGTCATGCGTTGGAATTTTATATTTAATATTAGACATATAATTACTTCCGCATATCACTGTTTAAAATTGATGTGCGGTTAAGTCGTTGACGGAAAGACTGCACGCTAATTGGGCACCTTGCACTTATAGGATTCAGGGCGAATGGTGAGTGAGAAAGAGCCGACCTCGCCGACCATGCGTTTCCAAGCAACGATAGCATAAAATAGCCGCAGGCCAATAGAAACCTTTGAGTGCTGTCATTAAACATGCGATTCAGGCAAAAAACTACTAATTAATTTCAGACATCAACTCGCACTTTGGCTTTACGTCTCGTCATTAGAGAAGGAGACACACAACTTGGTACAATGACAGGAACTGTGAGAGGAGTCGGCCATGGCCTTTGCTAATGAACCATCCCAGCACACGCCCGGAGCGGATATCGAGAAAACATGAAAAACCGAAATCAGGATGGCCGAAGCCGGGATCGAACCCGGGTACTCCCGAATGCGAGTCCAACGCGTTACAACTGCGCCACCTCGCTCGGTCGACACAGTTCTGAAACCGTTCAAATATGGAGCAGTTTCATTAAATTTCTTTCCAACTTTAGGTGATGGAAAAAAGAATAATTGTTACAATTACAAATGGCACCTGGTAGAGTCACCACAGTAGTTACCTGCTTGGAGTTACAGGTACTGACAACAAACAACGCCCGCTACAGAACACGTGTTTAATGTCATTTCATAATCAGTAGTAGGAAATGGCCGAAGTTGGGACAGAGGCTTGAGGCAGAGGAGCTGAGGAGACTCGGCCGCCATTTTGGATCGAACCGCCGCCATTTTGTTTTGCACGGGCGGCCATTTTGTTTTGCATGAGGTGGCCATTTTGTCATGTGACGTCATGTCATGTAACATGTGTCATGAGAATGAAAAATAAAAGTGTTACTTAGTTATTTGAGCCACTTATATTACTGATTTGGTCGATCAGTAATTGCCTAAAGCGAAACCATATTATTATATAACGATTTTTTTAATTTTATGACATTCTTATTGTACAGTCTTCAAAGGAAAACAAATACAAATTTGATTCCCTATACGTTCAAGTCATTTCAGGTATTCAGAACCTTAAGTACCATAAAAGTAGAGACATGCAAAATTTGCGTTATCATTTGGTAGCTGACTAAACTTAACCTTACTATACACAACAGAGCATAATCTGCGATTCAAATGGCCACGAACTTTTGCGTGTTGTCACTTACGTGTGTTACGTCTTTACTGAGTTACGTGTAAGCATTCTCCGCGGCAAGTCACGACAATATCGGCCAGCGGGAGACGTCGAACGAGCCTATAGTCACTTGGAGTCTAGTCAGCTGTCTGAAAATAACGCGAATTTTGCATGTCTCTGCATAAAATAACTACATTAACACTCTCTTATTTTGTAGTTGCCATAAAAATATTTTCTGAACAGCTTAATTCAAACAAATTAATTTGTAATAGTAAAAAATACATATTATGCAACTGAAGATGTGTTGATAAATTAGATGTGCATTGTTTCATAACTTTAAAAATAAAATACATAGCATGCACTACTAATCCTCTTACAGACAGCTTACATTACGTCATGTATGTTGGCACAACTCACAAGATAGAACGTGTTAGTTTTAAGGGAAGAGAGCTTGTTACAAACTTAAGTTGAAGAAGTGTTATTAATTTGCCCGTAAAATGAATAAGATGCGAATAATGTTTTCATGACAATCTACTATAAAATAAAATGTCGTCAAACGGAATCGAAACCTTCTCGATCTCTAATATTTTTTAGACATTGTACAGAATTTTGTTATCTCGTCGTCTCCGTTCGTAAAATATTGGTTAGCCAAGTGTTATGCGGTATAACTGCAAGTAATCCGTCAACCAGAATAAAAACTAAAATTGTTTCTAGGCAAGAGCACTCTCGTGCGTGCGACAGAAACGGGCTGTTTACTCTGCTCTGCTCGGACGGTCGCAGAGTCGAAAGCCAACGGTACTGTCCGTCATCAAACAAACCCTGTCGCCACGCTCAGAGCGCTTCCTTCAGGCAGAGAGAGAGAGAGAGAGAGAGAGAGAGAGAGTGGGAGAAACAGCCATACTTGGCCCGCCAACATTATCCGTCCCATTCAGTATGTTCTGTATGTACGCTTCTAACATTCCCGAGTGCATCAAAAATATCTAAACTTATCTATCAAGAAATCGGTAATATTTCATTCAAGCAATGACAAATTAAAAACTAACATTAAAAGAGTGTCCGACCGCCCTAACTGAAGCGCCAATAAAACACAATATTCTCGGTAATTTGGTGAACTACAGCCAAACAACAAGGGGGTCAAGTTTCCAGGCGAGTGTCCAGACCTGTTCTTCTACGACCGTGGTTTCAATACTCCACACGCAAAGAACGTCTTCAACCAGACTGGCACGGGAACATCAACAACTACAGCCTAAACATGTGAAATAGGCCGCGGCCACACTACATGCAGAACTACTTTACTTAAACATGTCCAGCTTTATGCAGCGGTTACAAGCAGAGCCGGATTTACCACTAGGCCCGGTCCTAGGGCGCAACTTTCACAAGGGCGCACTTTTAGCGAGGAGAACACATGAAAAGTTTTCCATCACTGTTTTTAAAATTGCCGATATGGCGACCTGCAAAAAAAAAATATATGACTTCTATTTTATCTCTCTATTAATATTATATGATCTATGGATTACAGTAATTTTCAAATAAATTTTTTAGAGTTAAGCTAAATAATTATTATGCCATTACTATTATAGCTATTCAACATAGCGAGAGGACAAGGCCTAGAAATTTTTAATAACGCAGTGTTGTAAATGGGAAAATAACGCAAGTTGGTCAGAAGGAAGGATGGAAAAGAGACTGCGAGGGCTCTGATTCTCACGGGCCTAGGGCGCCTAGATGCATAAATCCTCCGATCCTTGTTATAAGAGCACCGAACGAGTTCAAATCGCAGTTTCTTCTCATTCTAAGTATGCTAGTTTCATTATGTAGTTTTGAACGACATATATTATCTGCTGCTGTCCTATTGGCTATTAGCAAGGTCGTAGAAGTACAGGTCTGGACACTCGCCTATCTACCAATGTATTTTGCTTGACCCCCTTGTTGTTTGGCTGTAGTTCGTCAAGTTACCGAGAATGTCGTACTTTTTGGCGCTGTAATCCGGGTGGTCGGACTATTAATTTCGCTCACTTTTTTCCACTGTTAAATTTATAAAGTAAATAAAGATTGCTGGAGCCTTTTATTAAAATTGTGAGCGAAGAAAGTGTTTCATAAAATGATAAAAAAATACGTTTTGATCATTTGTTTATCTTAGTGGAACGGAAGTGGGCGGAGTTTCGAGTCCGACCGCCCCAACATCAGCGCCAATAAAACACAATATTCTCGGTAACTTGGCGAACTACAGCCAAACAACAAGGGGGTCAAATATCCTGGCGAGTGTCCAGACCTGTTCTACGACCGTGGCTATTAGTTATTACAATCAACGAGCTGTGTAACAAATATGGCTACTTTTTGGTGCGACATTTTGCACTCATTAATTATTCCACACACAACAATATTGCAGTTAGAGGCAATACGCTAATCAAACAGTTACGAAGGTTGGGTATAGACATGATAATAGTTCAATATGATACATTTCCGGTTCCAAGTTTGTTGAAGTTAGAAAGCTAATTGTTCCTATTAGATTTAGGCGTGGAACTTGTACACGTGTGCCGCTTTAAATGCGACCAAACATGGCTGCCGAACGTGTTCAACTAAACATGTTAAGGCCTCCCTCTTTTAAGTTTTGCAGAAGTTCCGAAAATATTTTTATAACGCAAATTAATACATACATCTAAAATTCATCCTTACAGTTTTAACACGTATATGTCTGACATATTATGTCATAATTTGTATCTGAATTTTTCTTTTGCAATACACAAAACTGATTTTTAGATTTTTGCCCTTGAAATATCACATATTTTGTGGTCAAAATGAGACAAAATTAAGCAAAATAATTGTTTGCTACATTATTAAAAAAATGCTCTGGCAAAATTGTGTATCGTAAGATTGTACACAGTCTAAAACTGTATCAAAGCATTTGGTTAAAAAAAATTTTCCAGTTATTTACAATTGTTTGAAATAAATAAAAGTCCATGGCCTTGAAAGACGTGTAGCCTGACCGTGGGCATAGTTAGCGACAGCAGCTGGAGTAACTCGGAACCTGATAAGCCACGTCGTGCGAGGCAGGCAGTATTTGTGGGTGGAAGGGGGATGATGGGTGGTGGAGGGGAGAGGGAAGGCCACGGCGCGGTGGCGCGAGACGGCCGTGGGGCGGGAAGGGGGCGTGTGTCGCTTACTTCCTGTAGCGGTACCTCGACGGGCAGGACTACGACGACGACCTCCGCGCGGCAACCACTATGGACGTCGCCTCCGCGGGTCACTTCCCGCGCCTCCGCAGCTTCTTCCTCCTTCAAACGCTTCCCGACCCATCGCACGAATGTGCGAGAGATATCGACACGTCGTTCGTGAAACGATACGATGTCGCAAAGGTTGATATTTAATTTTAAAACTGCCTGTATGTCATGTTTGTCCGATGCGAGCGAGTAGCTCAGAGTGACAAGATTTCCCGTTAACATGTTTACTATAAGCAACTTTGAAGTATCTCGGTCCAAATGCTTATGGCTAGGAGCGACAACGTCGCATATGACGCGTATAATGTAGTTTATCGCACAGGGGATTGCAGGCCTGAAGCAAATACTGCAGGTAGACCAGTGGGAAAGAACGCAATTGACTACAAAATGTCCTCAATATTTTGAGTCAAGATATACAGTAGAGGCGGCCGCCTATCTCACGCTTCAAATGCATTGCAATGTGTTCGTAAACAGGTTTTTTCTACGGAAATATTCCACGTGTGCCTATTGTGCCAACGTACGAAAAGACAACAAACTTCAGACAAGGTCGGAACCTCATTTATATGACGCCACGCTCATTAAAAACACTGTTTCTAAGCCCTCCAACATGGCTAAAAACTGCCTTTTCAGACTTCCGTACATCTGAATGTACTAACCGGATGTATGCGAAACTCAGATTGCGACCTGCACTGAACTTAGTTGCAGACTTTCCACCAATAAAATAATATGGTCACCGCTTAATGTCCCATAGTAAAAACCGTTCGGCGGGAACCTTGCACGCTTGGCTCGTTGAGGCGACGCAGCATTTGATGCGTGCTTATAGGTCGACCTTACAGCTCCGTCGCTTTTGAGTCTCTCACGCGCGGGTGGGCGGCGCCCTTAAAGAGTCATTTTGTGGTCGGAATGCAATGACCGGATTTCATAAACAACGTAAGATTCATAACAACACCGTACACTCCATACCAACAGCCTAAGAGGAACTGTTCAAACTGCAACGACCGGTTTCAGTACACGAATGACATTGGCTCATGGAAGTTTGCAGAACTTTTTCAAATATCCCAGATGTCTGTTGCTCTAGGCGGGCTGCTATAGAACTCTAGCAACTGGTTTTCGACCACTCGTTCCCAGTTTCAAAATATTCATACTATAATCTTCTGTCGCCTAGAGTTACCGAGTGATGTAAGGCAGCAATAACACGTTGGATTCGCATTCGAGAGGACCCGGCCTCGATTCCCGGCTCCGGCCATCATGATTTCCGTTTTCCATCGTTTCCCGAAATCGCTCCGGGCGAATGCATATAAACTCCCGCAAGTTTAGTTTATAGCTATAATGTTATGCACGAATATTTAGACAACACACCTAATGGCGTATTTATAGTTTCACTCTAGAAATATTTAACTTCGTTTTATTTCTTTACTTGCGGTATTCAATAATATGTAAAATCAGTAGAACATTTTTAGTGCATCTAGCTAAATTAATGAAGCATTTTTGCTATATTAATTTTGTATTTAAGTGTTGATTGTAGTTATAGTTTTATTTTGGTTAATCACACATGTATGATTTTAATTGTATACGCCGTGGTTAAGTGTACGAGAAGGCGAAAGCCTTAACTTCGCCACAAACAAAGTTTTTAAATAAATAAATTAGTTACCCCCGTTCTTGTCACTGTGGAATGTTGTGTTACCATTATTTTTTTTTATTTGTACCAGATATTTTTTTTTCTAATTTTAGACATAAAATGTGACTAAATTTGGCTCTTATGAAATATTTTTATCTCTCATAGTTTTCGCGTAATGGCTTGTTAAAGTCATGTTTTGCATGTTTCCGTTTTAAGGACTACACTAAAACCAACTCATATACCAAACTGAAAAAAAATCACAATGGATAAAGACATTGCAGGCTACAATGTCATGCTCATAAAAATAAAGAATAAAAATTATTTGTATTTAAAAAAATTATTTAAATTTTTAATTTCAGTTTCAGCATACTGGCCGTGTGTTTGTGCGAGTGAGGCACGGCACTATAAGGGCGAAGTTGACCTGCTCATCGGGGGCCGATTAGATATCGCTTTTTATGGGTGCAACGCAAAATTTGCACCTGCGTTGAGGCTGGTTGCGCTGCATTGGAATTATATACTCACGTAATGAATGACATAGAGAACCCGTTTAACTTGCTCTGCACTTGCGTTGCTCTGCGTCAGAGCAAATAACAGGTGGCGATATTTGATCGGGGCCCTGGCGTGACAAGATACAGAAACGGCGTGCAGTGGTAAAGGTTATTCGGGATAAAATGAGCACTAAAAATTTAACCCTTGAAAAACATCACTAACCGTTACTGCATACAATCCAACATTAAGGGGTGTTGGTCCCTGCCAGATAGGTTTTACAGTTTTTCTTATAAATCAGGGAATAGAGACATTGTTTACATTTTTTCACGCTGACAAGGCATAGTTTATTGTTTCATTCACTTTTTGGAATCCATATGGCATTGTTTCTGTTAATGTTGCGGCCTCTGTAGTCGCTCCCGTAAATAATAGCAATTTTTCCTTTTCAGCTGTTTCCCGTTGCAAAATAACGAATATATTAAGGTTCCAGCAATTACAGAAAATCGATTAAGTTTGTATTTATGCCTTGTCGTGACAAAATTTTGATACATCGGCTGGAACAGAAGTTATCGAGAAGAAACAGATAAATCCAAGGTGGTAGGGATCAATACCCCTTAACTATAGTCCCCTTACTGCTTGTTTGGTTGGCAGCGTTTTACCGAATATAGTTCCGTGTAGTTTCCTATTTAAAAACAACCATGCTGAAACAAAAGCAACCTAAATAGACATAATTGTATTTTATATCAGTAATAAATATTTTTAATCATACTGTATAGATTCCTACTGACTTCACAATATATCTTAAACGCGCAAACATCAAGTGACGTGTCCAGAGAGCTTATACATTTCCTATCGTTAGCCGTTACACGCGGAACGATACAAATGAGCTGAAAATAGAACTTTAGCAGGGCTATTTTGAGTGCTCGCTTTATTCCGAACCGCCTGACAGTTTCAGTGGTGAACCCATTTTTTTTTTGTGGAAAGATTTAAGACGGCGTGGTACATACTTCAACGCTAAAAGCATTAATCTGTAACTGTAGGTTTCGTGAAGCCAATTTGCGAAAATTAAACAATAGCAATCCTAGACAATAGTTTTAGCCAACGTTTTGAACAGAATTGTTTCCAGTGTTACGAGCTTCTGAGGCACAATCTCTGACGCTGGAACCTCGTGCATTTAACTGCGGCGCAAGAGATCACGCATATAACGAATTTGTAATTCTGGATAAATATTTACTCATAAAGTTGGCAAATGCCAGTCCATTATCTACGATTTTCATTGTAAAATGTATCCATACTGTCTTCAAAAAAAGCGTAGAAATCAATTGATGTTTTCAGCGATTATTTTTCTACCTCGCACTCTTAAGCAAAGTCCATTGCATGCTTCTTCGGTGGCTTTGAAACAACCCTTCAGTCATCGTTTGAAGTGTATTTTCTTTTCGTACATTGACACAACGGGTACACGTGGAATAGTTTCGTTAAAAAAACGCACCTATTTACGAACACACTGCAACGCATTTTAAGCACGCGGCAGGCGACTTCCTTTAAGGCCATGTTCTTTAGTTTCTACTGCTGTAGCGACAATTATTTTTTTGAAAACTTAAACGAGAGCTGATATTAAAAATCTGTCTAGCAGTTTTAACTGAAATCGTTTTTGCCGTGATAGCTATTTTTTTTTCTTTTCAAAACAAGAAATTATACGGTTTCGGCTAAAAAGTTATTTAACCAGAATATCGTTAGTTACATGTTTAGCTAAAAACAATACTATTAACTGACTTAAAAAAAAAAAATCAGCCAACGTGGAGAAGACGATTTTGAAAATAAAACTGCCCGACTGATTTTTTATATCTGCTCTCGTTTAGGCGCAGACAATTAAAATAGCTAAAAAAAAGTAGAAACAAGAGAGTGTGGAGACGTAAAACTCATATGACATGACATGACTCGGAGATTCAAGACTTAAGATGGGGGAGTTACCTTAAAATCGCGTTTCAAGTTATATTTCTCTATAACATAAATGCTATGTCCATTATTTAAAAAGAAGGCAAAGTATAAAATAGAGAATGTGTGAACAGTTATTTTAAGGATCATATTTGTTTACATGTCTTTACTGTTTTGCTCTTTGCAGTCGTAATTAAAGATAAACTAATTATTTACTGATTGCAGAGTCAAATCAGGAAATATTGATAACATTCAATTCACTTGAAGTATATCACTGCTGTCTCTGAGTTTCAATGTAAGCCATCATAACATTTAAAGTACTTTTTTAAGTCTGGAAACAAGCTATATATCCACAACGCTCGTAGTTGCAAAACGTTTCAATTCAAGGTGAACACTGTGATTCAATAGTAAACGTAAGTGACAGATAATCTGGCTAGCACGAATTGCCGCCACAGTTCCTTACGTGGTGATGGTGATGGTGGCTGGCCAGGGATGGAGGGGTGGGGGGAGGTGACCACAAAAGTTTTTGCTGAACGTAGGAAGCTGGTGTGGCGGAAAGTGGGGTTAAGGTGGCTACCTAGATAGGCTTCGTCTGCGCGAGTGAGACATAAAATCGATGGAGCGCTAATGGTGCCGCTGATCTACGAATGGATCTGGGAAAGAGGTTCTGGAGTCCTGGAGGACGGACACCTACTCGGGTGAAAACTCAGATGCATAGTGTTTCGCAGGTACTCGGGGTATCGGTGTGAGGCCCCAGCCTTGTTCTGAGCCGATCGCGGGTTGGACTTTGAGTGGAGGTGGTTTAGACACTTTCAGGGTGAGTCCTTGGATCGATGGTCTGGTCCGCCTAGTAAAGGACCAGTCCACGAATAGGTTTCGTAGAGGTTGGATACACAGAAAAAAATATTTTGTGGCAGCTACCAAATATTTTGTGGGTACCTACTCAGCAAAATTTATTTTGTGGTCACCACAGAAACATTTTGTTGACACCACTAAAATATTGTGGCCAACACAAAATTATTTTGTAGTTACTACAACATAACTTTGCAGTGAGACCTCGCCCTAAGTAAGGTGGTCCTCGGCGGCTAACCCGCGGATGTTGGAGCATATTTCCTTCTGTCGGGAGTGCTCGCCTACTTTCGTCAGCTTTATGCAGTACTGACAGCCATGGTGATTTATTACGACTGACTGATGGACGTAACGAACCCATAAGCGGTGCTATCTGTATGTTACTCCTGGTATAACCTCGGGTTTAGGTGCAGGAGGGACGATTCTGCCAAACACAGCCGGCTAGATTCCGGTAAACATGATCGACAGATGGAATGCAGTATCACCTCTACACGCAATCACTCAACCATCGTGTACCTAGTGCTTTATTATTATTTTAATTCTTTTAACTATGGGAAAGCTGTGATATTGTAATTTCACACGTGGGAAGTGCAAAAGTGACGTTATTGTCTACAAGTAGCATAGACACAATGCTCGTTGTATGTTTCCAATTGAACGAATGAGTGCGTGAGAGATTTTGGTCAGCGGTTAACATCCAGGTCTTCCTCGCTGGTAAGGGGTGACATTATGTGAGTATAATGCAGTGCGGGAATGAAAGGGCGGGGGGAAACAGGAGACCCCGAGAAAACCAGCCTGTCCGGCACGATTCCCACATGCGGAAACCCGTTGACCTACCCCACCGGGAATCGAACCCAGATTGCCTTGTTGGGAGGCGAATGGTCTGACCATTCGACCATCGTGGCCCCCTCCAATCGGCCGAAAATGTGGTGGTCAGATACGTAGACTGCTTCTTACCAACAATTAGTAGAATTTCGACGTGAAGTATGATCAATGTCCTGTAAATGGCCACACACGCAAATTACATTACAGAAAGTATCGCCAATTATAATAGACATTGTACTTCGGTAAGTACAGGACAGTGAAGTCTGGTTTGTCACGAAAAACTAAACGCTCATTTTGCAAGTCTCTGTTTGAATTTTCGTGTTTATCAAATCCAGTTGGTATTTTTTTTTTTTTTTTTTTTTTTTTTCAGATTCAGACATCCCGAAGAGTACTAAAGTGGCGTTTCTAATACGCGTGAAGAAGTTTCGTACTTACAAGAGACATAGTTTGTAGTGCGTGTTCAGATTCAATGAACTTCACGTAGTTTTGCCATGACAGTAATAATAGGAACTCGCTACGTCATATTTCCGGCGCAGGTAGTGAGACACCTTAACACCTCGTGGTGACCGCGCAGAGCTGGAGAGACCTGGTTCTAATACCCGCGTCTCTGTGCCACTCGGCGATTCACCACCACGATTGTGGTCACCGCCCTAATAACTGCCGGCGAATTCCCACTATCACCACCTGGTAATAACTGGAAAAACAAGAATGAAAATAAACATTACTTTGTTTTCTAATACGACGCAACAGACCAACATAAAGATGAACGCACCGGAAATCTAACTCGGGTCGTCCCGAATGCTAGTGAAGTGTTTTCCCACTAGTCTACCTCGTTCTCTATCATTCAGTCTACTGTTCGCGCCAATGAATCTTTGAAAGCAGCTAAATGTCATTTTAAGACAATATACTATTTCATTTTCGTGCACTGGACTGTGTATTATATTGTCGGCTTAGGTAATCTTGGAATCGAAACGGTAACGCACAGAACATTTTATTTTAAATCATTAGAAGTGTCGATAAAGTGCATCCGATCTTAGAATGGAATGAAACCTAATATCTGCAACACTGCTGAAAATAGTGTGGCATGTTTCGCTAACGAATCTAGCAATTTGGGGAGTGAGTGAAGAGGATTCGAAGAGGATTCGGTCAGCGTCTAGGTCATAGCGCTGGTGAGGGATGACACCCCCCCCCCCCCCGAATGCGACACCTCGCTCGCTGGTAGTGGTATTAACGTCTTTGAAGTAGTCTAAATAATGGACTCACTTCTATTACATTTTGTGAGCATTCATCAAACTGTTGTCGCGAGCAGAGTTTAGACACACTATGGCCGACGACGCATGCAGCTCAGCGAGCTGTCCTGTCTTCCTTCAAGCATGTTCCACGTATCCTTGCAAAAGCAAACAAACAAGAAATACCACAAACGGCTATTCTAAATTAGTAAGTAATTTAAGCCGGCCCCGACATGAAGTCGGAGAATGTGAAACAAGCTTTGCCACTAAACGCCGCGGCGAGATTAATGCGATGATTACTCTGGGCGCAAGTGGTCGAAATAGCAAGCATGGTTTTACACTCTGCCTTGACGGACGAGGCGAATTACCTCTGCGTGAATATCTGCACTAAACTCTCGTCACAGCACTTTGCAGAGTACCGCATGCGTTTTAACCTCCGTCACGAGCCATCGCAAGGAAACCAGAGCAAACTGAAATTAATGAGTATGCCATCCGACATCGACCTGAAAATTGCGCAGCCCAGACAATTTCGAAGTACACGGAGAAGCAAGCACCCAATATAACAGCTTAATAAATAAGTACAAAGAGCCTGATAAAAGTTGCGCTAATAGCACAGTCACATTACCATGTGCAACATATTGCCTGAATTGCGAGATGCAATTAAGCATCTCGTAATATGTACAATAAACTGAACTAATCGCCTCTCAGTTACACATAGCGGTGTTCAAGTTACGGTAAACTGGAAGCAAAACCTGACGTTTCATAACACTAAAACAATTCCCACATAACGTTAGCAAATTGATATTTTCTCATGCACTATTTATTTCTAGCGAGTTTAAAAGTAAATGTATGCTACCTCCCTAAAAAACAGTTGGGTAAATGTCATGCAAGCAATACATCTGACCGTAGAACTTACGAAAAAATATGAATTAAACAAAAAACTGAATATAATTGAAGACGTGTACTTATGATTAACCAAGCGAGTTAACGATTTGTTACGCTACAGAGTAAAATCTTCTAGGAAGCCGTTTCGTTTCAATACTGAAACGTTTATAAAGCGTAGTTGTTTTTATGGGATCAAAATGGTCCTTTCGTATTTTTTAAAATTGCCGTAAATAAAGTAAATTGTCACCATTTTCAGATTTTTTTTTTTTTTTAGTATCCAAAGTATTTTCGATGTGTATTTATAAATCATTTAGCATATGGCTTAAAACATATAAATTCAGTGTAAATTATTTAATTCAAGTAAGTCACTTGGTTTTTGTTATTATTGTGTTCCCTTAACTTGCAAATTCTGACTATGACATGCTGCTGTGGGAAAACTATGCGAGCTGAAATATTTTTACAAGTGGAAAATGTAGTCACAAGTAACGTCTATAAAACGAACACTATGTCATGCAAATATAAAATTATGCATTTATGCCACGTCAACACTCTTAAGACTCGGCATAAGTTGCCACGTTGAATTTAATTACTTTTTGCTTTTCGTTTCGTCCCGAGGAAAAAATTGAAAACGGTAAATCTGCGATTATATAGGGAATTATATTTACCTTGTGCCACAGTGCAGACATGACGGTTGACGATTGGTCGCAATCAGTTAAGCAAATCAGTAATATAAAAAAAATTGCTACAAATTGCGGCCTAGTAATAAATGAACAGCTGAATCGCAGGACTATATTGCAATCCAAGGTAAATAGAGTTTGCTATGTAATCACAGATTTTACATTTTCCTACTCATACTATTTGAAAAATTTTAAAAATAAAATTATTCTATATGAACCGTGAAGCGAGCATTAAACTCTTTCGTGACACGCGCATTTTATTTTATGAATTCGGATGTTGCAAACAAGAAGCATTATGTTGAAACAGGCAGTGTTCCCATTGATGGTCACGTGGCCCGATTTTGTGTACAAAGTCTGTGATGTGTTTTGCGTTTTGTTAACTACTGAAGGTTAAATTTTAACAACTACCAAATTCAGAATGCCAAACCGTCGCCATATTGAACTAAGCAGGAAAAATGATAGCTAGGGCCTACAGTTTTTTTAATTGCGTTAAGCTTCATAAAACTATTTGTAAACTGCTTTCAAATTCTTTGGTCAGCATTCGCGAATTAGGCCTACCAGCATTGTCTGTTTTGTAACCATTATACCGTCATAACATGCAACATAAAAAATAATTCCTCAGCTTCGACAGTGGGACACCAGGCAGCAGAGAAAGCAGCCAATCACTGGCATTCGAGGTGTTTCCATCGGAAACTTACCAAAAACAAAACACAGAACCCTGAATACCGTCTCCATGGTGAGATGAAACATGGCCTCACACACCAGCACATAGTCTCGAGTCTACGTACTGGCTGGCCGATGGCCACAGAATATTCAGGAATACAGAAGTGAAATAGCCGGTAGACCAGCGAACTCAGCCACACACTCCAGCAAAATGGCTTCCCTGGCCAGCAATATGGTGGAAACACCTACTGCCAGTCAGTGCTATGATAATCCCCAGCCAGGCGAATAGGAAACCTGCCGTAACGTGCAGGAGCCAAACAAACACGGGGCTGGCATCAACAGTCTCGGGCAGCCAATAAATGGCGAAGTTCGCCAATATCAAACAAGTCGCTACGTCATTTCACGTCTGTATTACTATTTAGTCTGTGGTCGATGACTGTGCCATCCGCAGGCCACAATTGCAGCGGAATTCCACAAGTCAAATAAGTCACGGGCACGGTCTATGAAGGTAGAGGTCTTGACACTGAGGAAGAAAATGTGACCCCCTTTTTGTCGCCGAGCGCTAGTAGTAATTTAGTGGAAGAATGGTCTTGTTTTGTATTTGGCTTAGGCTTAAAATGTGAGGTTGCTATCGGAATTGCGTGGATTATAGAGAATAAAAAATTTTAAACGTAATTTTGTATTGGCACACATATTTTTCCAACCGTAAAATTTAGTTTTTCAATCTTCTGCACGTTGACACATATTGCAACGATTCCAAAATGTTGTAGGGCAGAAAATAATATATTTTGTTCGAATAAATTTACTAAAACAATAGTACATAATATTATTTTTCAGACGACATATATAAACAGTTCCACACATGTCAATGCATTTATGGACACGGAACATACATCTACTATATCAGCTTACCATATTAACACAATTTTGTATAAGTAATTGCGAAAATTGTAACGCCGCCAGATGTAAACAATACAAATCTTCCACCAAATGACTACTAGCGCTCGGCGACAAAAAAGGGGTAACACTCTCTTGCCGGAGAGCATACGCAGTGTCAAGACCTCTTCCTCTTACCCCGTGGTCACGGGGAAAAGGAAAAACCAAAGCAATATAACACGTGCACCGTCCGGTGCAAGCCATTTTGTAAAAAAAAATCGTAATTGCTTAGGACGAACTAGGCACGCACATCACGTCTCACTGTAGCCTCTGTAGATCCTAGTTACTGAACTGGCTTGCAATCTTCTCGTCAATAACTCCTTGCTTGCTTTTTACAAGATATCGCTAAGCAAAATTACCACCGTTTATATTAACTCACTCTGTGTACACGTAACTATTATTTTCAAGGAGACAGCTGTCGAAAGTGCTCGCTTAGTCGCGAATAGCCTACATTGCATTCAAACTCTGCAGTAAGAGGGCGTGGTAGATAAATAAGCGCTGAGTTCTAAAATTCAGATCTACACTTTTCGAAAGTCAGTATAAAAGTGAGAGATTTTGGTCAGCGCTTAACAGCTAGATCTTTAGCGCTGGTGAGGGATGACATGAGGTGAGTATGGAGCAGTGCAGGAATGAAGGGGCGGGGGAAACGGGAGATCCCCGAGAAAACCGCCGACCAGCGGCATCGTCCGGCACGATTCCCACATGCGAAAATCCGGGGATCGATCCCGCCGAGGAATCGAACCCGGATCGCCTTGGTGGGAGGCGAGAGGTTTGACCCCTCGGCCCCAAAGGCAGTAAAAGAAATTAATTACTATAATTGCCAACTTTATTAGCAAACATTTATCCGGAATTACGCATCTGTTAAGCGGGAGCTCTTGCGCCGCAATTAAATGTATGAGATTACGGCGTCTGAGATTGTTCTTCAGATATACGTTACTCGAGAAAAATTTTTGCTCAGAAAGTTGGCATAAACTCGTCTGGGATGGCTTTTTAATGATTTTTTTTTTTTTTTTTTTTTTTTGCGATTTGGCTTCGAGAAACCTACAATTCTAAACCGATGCTTTTAGCGCCGAATTATATATCACGCACTCTTAAGCAACGTTCTCTTGTTTCTACTGGTTTTGCGATAGTTATATCAAATATACGATTGGCAGTTTTGTTTAAAATGTTTTTTTTTGCCGTGATAGTAATTTTTTTAAAGCAAAAAATTATACGGTTTCGACTAAAAAGTCAACATGAATTTCGTTAATTACGTAATTAGCTAAAAACCATCGTATTTACTGCCTTGAAAAATCAGCTAACACTTAGAAGACGATTTTAAACACAACTGTCAGGCGGATGTTTTGATATCTACTCTCGTTTAGGCGTAAAAAAATTAATATGGCTAAAAAAATGTAGCAACAAGAGAACACGGCCTGAAACTTGGCGGCTGTAGTGTATAGAGTTCCGGGAATAAATAACCTCTTTCTGTGACACGTACACAATTGAATACAGCGAATCCGAACGGATTAAAGATTAATTACATACAGGATTAAGAAGATAATACTGGGCAATATGTAAATGTACCGAGTCGTTCCCGATGTAAGACAACGTGGATTCGACACGGCCTGCTGGGGAAGTCACGCTCATGATCCATCACCAGGGCTAGTTACGATGTTTACAATGTAAGCTGATCACACGGCAGGTCTTCGCAACGCTAAGCGGATAACGTCGACAAACAACAGTAGGCGAAGTTGATGGATTGCGTTCCTAACGCGAACGACTACGAGTTCCTTTTGGTTCGCCGCACCTTTCACAGTCGCCGTCCAAGAACAACCATTAAATAAATTAACTCTGTATACACTGTAAAAAAATTTTTTTTACGCTTACAAAGAAAATTCTTGGAAACTCCGAAGCGAAAAGATACCTGCATACGACAAGAATGTCCTTGTTCCTTGTCAAACGTGCAAGAAAGGTAGGTAGAGACCAGAGGCGTATGATGGTCGTGTTTCAAGGCATTCAATATAAACTCCGACTATACACTTCGAGTCCGTGGACTTAGTGCAGCTACCGGTCATTTGACAATAAACATGTGTTGCGTATATCGAGGTACAGGTTCCGCAGCCTAGGAAAGACTTTGAGATAGTGAAGCAGCAGACGTAAAATGGTATCTACTGCGCAGCTACCCGCCCCACATTTCCCCTCCCAGCCAGCAAGAGGGGAAAGGACAGAGCCATGAGTGTGCCATAAGCAGCTACAACAAATCACGCTACTGTAAGAAGATTGTACCTGCTCCTACAAGTCTAATGGTCCTGCAGACAACTCACTGTTGAGCGTAGTTAGAAATGGTGGTTTATTGCGGGAAAATCTGACTGTTTGCTGGGTTTCAACGCACATTGAGTTTATGAAAAGATACTGGCTCTCGCTTGTACGAGGACCTGCTACCCTTTGACTGAGCCAATAAGAATCCCGGTATTGTAGTATTTTATGCCTACTATTGCCTAAGTTGTGTCAGTCGTGTATCACAAGAAACTACGGTGTTTTCAAAGTTATGTTGGTACAAAAAACTTTCGCGATAAACCCTCATCTCTAAGTATAGTCACTGCTTAGCACCGCATGCCTTGGAACACGACTACGGTACGCCACTGTTAGGGTGCGCTTTAAATGCGGTGCATTGAATTACGATTATTATTTTTGTCGAAACTACTAAACGCGAATTATAAACGTATATCTACGAAAAGAACACACACTTCAAATTATGTCGCTATAGTTTAAAATTACGGCACGTTTAGTTAAAAGATCATTTTCGGACGCCTCAAAATGGCCAAAAAATGGGTTCCCAGATTGCCGTATCCGTAAAAATAACAACCGGATTCTAAACGCAATTATAGAAACAAGCGTTAGGGTTTGAACTACGCTGGTCACAATTAAAATTATGTGGTTACCGCTTCAAGTCCCGTAGGGGAAATAATAATAGTAAAGCACTGCACGCAGCTGAGTAACTTACGCGGAGAGGCGATAACGTATTTACATGCATCGATCAATGGCAACCTTACCGCTCCTGCCTCACACACGATCCATCGTATACGCATGTAGTGAAGCTGCTTAAGGGGGAGTATTAGACAAATTTATTATATTTTCAGTTTTTGAGCCATAATATTGATCCTAATTGTATTATCAAAATTTTCTCTTCAACAAAGCATAGGATATATTCTCGGTAAACTGCTTGACAAAAAAAATAACGTGATCTTTCAGAATCATTGCAAGACAATTACAGGTTAACTTTCGAGAATTCTCTTGCAATGATTCTGCATGACAAATGAATGAAACAAACCATTATTAGGTATGTCAAATAGTTTACCTTGAATATATTCTATGCTTTGTCGAAAAGAAAATTTTGATAATGCAATAAGAATAAGTGTTTTGGCTCAAAAGTTGAAAATACAGCACAATTTTCTAACACTCCCCCTTAAATTCGATAAATAAATACTTAGGTGATAAAAGCACTGTTCTCAGTGAAAAATATTTTACTGAAATATGTTCCTACTCGTCCATATACATCATTATTAAGAGAGAATAGTGTAAAAATATCGTTACCAGTACTGCCAACTTTACACATCCCAACTTTTTCCAAACTAATTGAATTCATATATAAACAGTATTATAGCTTAACTTATTCCGAATAAAGTCTGTGTAATAGAAGACTTTACTTACATAATCGCAAATTGTATAAAATTTAGCACTAACAAGATTAGGCCTATCTTCGGCCATCACTTTAGGATTTAAGGTGTGCTGTACCCGTCTATTACTTATGTGTATACGCAGTAAAAATTTTTACATTTACAAGGAAAAATATTGTAAACAAATATCAGAGCATTACCAGTCAGGTAATAAAAGTAAGATGTTAGAAGCCTTTTAAAGCGGTTATAAAAATTGTTTACACCTTTGGGAACTAGTAAAATAAAAGTTAATGAACAAATTTTTCGATTTGAAACAAAATAAACCTAGGCGACCTGTCACATTTTACAACCACTTTCTACTTTCAGAAAAAAAAAATTCGGAAACTAGTTTCCAAAAAAAATTTTGTAACACTACAAAAAATTGTTGTAAAATGAACCAGATATTAGCTGCAAACACATAAAATGTATTTGTATACTTACAGAAACGTTTGTAAATAAACAAAAAATCTGTAAAAGTAAATGTTTTTATACAAATTTTTTACTATATATATATATATATATATATATATATATATATATATATATATATATAAATCAAGATTTTCATGAGTAGTAAGGACCGCAAAAACATCCATTTGCGGCATTTCGAGCCGTGAGAAAATAACCTTTAAATATCTGACAAGAGTATACACACGTGTAACGTGTAAAGTTCTTTGAAAAGCTACTGCTAGCAGATATCACTCACGTGCGTTGAGTAGTTTTTGAATAAACTTGTATCAACTGAAGCTATACACACTGCTCGGTGGCCACTGGAATTGCCTTGACAAGGAGACACTGTCAAAAAGAAAGCTAGGGAGGATGTTCCCGACCAAGACTAGCCTTGGTCCCCGACAATGTGTCAGCAGTGTTGTCACACCAGCCATACCGAAAAGCGTTAAGATATCACTGCTTAAATACACGCAATTCCAAATACAATGTGAAAATCTTAACCCTGAAGTTAACAACGAATTAACACGTGTTTTACGTAGTACGTGCCAAGCTGACAACTTGACAAGATACGTTCAGTATTCTATTTACCTTGCGTTCACCCAACTATTTCAGAGAAAAGTCAAATAAAATTATAATTGTAGTGCTTACTGCAAAAGGTAATATTACTTGCACCTGCCAGCATTTTATTTTTCAAAGATAATTCGTAAAAAGTCTTATAAATTACACTACACTCAATAATTAAAATAATATATAATTATAACTTATTTTTTAAAATTTTTATTTTAAAAAATTGTGTATCCTGCTGATATTCCGTACAGCAATTCATTTCACGCAAGATTTCACAAACGACCGGAAATTCCACCTATTTGGTGGCATCCCATACATCCTGGCAACACTGTCCGGCAGAGATGCGCTCTGGACCAGTCACGTGGTAGATGGTGCGAGTGATCGCCACGCCGTGCTAGGTACGGTACCTCACAGCTCTTGGGACGACCTATCACGATAAAGCATCTCATCTGCTCTCTGGCAGCTCGTGGCCCACTACGCCGTGAAGACACACAGCGTTGTGCAAACACTCGCGGTGGCGCAACAGATATCGCTCTCGCACGAGCCGCCTAGCACCTGGTCGCTACACGTCGCCCTCGTAGAACTGGTTCCCCTTCCCCGTCCGCTGTGAGGCACGGCTGGCTTTCCGAACACACATCGAAAATAACGAGGCATCGATGTTTTACGGCAGCCGAGCGTTGCGTCAGGACGGTTTGGAAATGTCACATTCACAAGTCCCCCCTTCCTTTCCCCTTTTACAACAACCTTCTTCACGCCACTCACTCGGGTGCGCTCTGTATTCCAAGCAAAGGAGGAAATCGTACGGAGGTATTGCCTTACATTTATTAATTTCATGTTTGCTTACTTGCAGCTAATTTTTATATTTTGAAATTCAGGGCCAGTAGTGTCATAACATCTCACTTAAAACAATTTTTTTTTTTGCTTAAAGCCTTGGTAAGTTTTTTTCACATGAGTATAAAAACCTCTAAACATTTATAACGGAATGCTTTGAAAAACTTCAAGACTAAGAATAGTCACACGATGTACGCGTTTTGCAAAATAATTCGCAATCCGCTTGTAAAAAAAATCTTTTGATTTTGGCTTGTTTCCATAGAAAAATTGGTAACTGTTTGGGTGTAAAAATTCTTAAAAACTAAGCTGTTAGTTGCTACCAAAAATTAAATACAATTTGTGATATATTTGTGACAAAACGATGAAGAAAGTTTCCATTTATGTAAATAATATTGCTTTGAAAATAAAATTTTGAAAATCAATCTAAAACTATTGAACGTTACCATTAGTAAGCTGTTTTCTTTTTTCACAGATTTGAGACTGAAATCAGTAAATAATGAGTTTATCTCCTATTAAGGTAACATAGATAAAAACGGTAAAGATGTACAAACAAATTTTACCTTAAATCGACTGTTTACACATTCTCTATTTTATACCTATCATTCTTTTCAGATAATCAACATATCATTTATGTTACGTGAAATTTAATAAAGGACACGATTTTAAGGAAACTTCCCCACGAAGGACACCCCACTTGATGGCTCAGCTGTGCTATTAAATATTCAGTTGATGTCTGCAATGAAAGTTCTTCATGTCTGTAGTGAAGATAACGCTCACGTTTAACTTCTCTAAAAAGCAATCATGTATGTTAACGTTGAGCCCTAATTCACCGGTAGAAAGAAAAAAGATTAAATTTACAAAAACAATAAATTCCGCATGTCGCTCTAGTACAAAGGCAAAATAATAATAATAATAATAATAATAATAATAATAATAATAATAATAATAATAACGCAACAACTGAAGAAAAAACACGACAGAATTTATGCTACTGACATTACCCATGTTTCCAGAAATATGGCGACAGTAACCCATTACCAGTCGCTGGATAGTGGTAACTTCATTATATAACTTACTAACTATACCTTGAATGTATTTCTTTTTAGTAAGAACTCAACAATGAACATTCTTATTTTCCTTTAATGTGTGTTATAGCTGTGTGTAATACACTGACAAGAAGTAAAATTATTAGGAAGTTAATAACTTTAAACAATAAAAAAAACACACAGCAATGTATGCATAAAAAGCAGGATACTATTTTAAAAGATGCCAACTCAACGACAAAACCGGCCTAGGTAAAAACCTTGGAAATTAGTTGCCTATATTTTCCGTTTTGTATAGGAACCCGTAAATATCAGACATGGTAATGTCTAAACGTTAAGAGCCAACGAAATAAAACCTTACTGACTGTGTTATAACTCTGCCGAATGAATGCCTACCTTCGGTTTGTTTTACATAGGACGACATAGTTTCAAATACATACTACTTCAGTTTGTTTAAATGTTCTAATCTTACACTAAAACAGCCAGGCATAGAACCGATTTTTATTCTCCATTGCACGATAAACGGAAGCGATACCTGTCAAGTACATTTTAACCTTAGAGATGAAATTGTACGGCCGATTTTCTACAAATAATTAAGAAACAACACACAACATATATAAAGCTAAACGCGTGACAACTAATGTGGGCACACGTTACTTCGAAAGCGAAACACTATATTCAGAAATTACATAAACTGTTTATCTTTTACTTTCTAGGAGTCCCTGCTAGTAAACACAACTGCGGTGGCTTTCACTGCATGCTGATGGCGTCTGTAAGTGGAAATCACGAGCATATGTATTATTTGTCAGGTAATTTTCTCTTACATGTGTGTGTTATTTGCTTCCCTTATTTCTTATTTTTTCAGTGTACAGCGGAACAACAGGCAATCGCAATTGAGGACGAGCACCGCGTTCCTGCCACTTTATCCTACTGCTTCATACAAGCATGTGTTTAGATACTCCAGAATAATATAAATAACGATGCTGTACTGTTAATTTAGGGCCATGATTGGGAGATTTTTTTTTCACATTAGCGCAACAAAATTTCAAAACTTTTCAACAGAATTCTTTGAAAAAATTCAGTACTAAAAGCCATTTTATAGACTTTTGCAAAATAATGCACCGTTCGGTCACAAAAAAAAATTTTTCTTGATCCTGGATTATTTTAAAATCAAAATTAATAATAATTTGAGTGCCAAATTAAAAAAAAAAACAATGTGGTTTATTGCTACAAAAATAGATACAAACTATGATATATTTGTGACAAAATTATGTAGGGATCCATCGATATTAAAATAATGTTGCAGTCAATCATGTATATGTTCGTATACGGCCAAACAACCACGTAATTAGCTCAACCAAATATTTGGTTGTCTGTCAGGTACAGTTATCTCAACAGGATTGTTACGTCAGTTAAACATACCTTTCCTTAGAATAACAAAACCAATACTTGACGCGTTTAATATGTTGTTGACAACACAATTTTTGTTGTATCAAATACGTACACGTTTCGCCGTATTCGCAAGTCTCCAGTACGCCCGTTCTGTCCCGACTACACGACATTCTAAGCGAAATAACCACCATATTTTAAAAGGAATTCGTAGACAACATGTCTACCTATTATTTTACCTTCAAATGTTCTTAATTCTCTGAACAAAGTATACATAAATTAATAATAGCATAAATTCGTTAATTTTTGCTTGATTAAATTAATGTCGGTTACTGATAAATATATAGACGCCACGTTTGATTTTAGTCCTATCGTATGTCATTTAAGAAGGAAAAAATAGTGAAACTGGCTAAAAATAGCATTTTAGGGAGATCCGCGCTCGTCTTTTTAAGGGGGCTGCCTACCTCAGAGCCACGGCGGGAGCAAGTATAAGGGTTTTACATTTTAATTATACTCGGTGTGGCTCAGTACGTGTTGAAGCTACGTATACGCCACCAAATTACTTTTTTATTCTTCCCGGTGCCACGCACATTGTGAAGGACCTTTCAGGCAGTTTTTTTTATACCCTGAAAATTGGGATCAAAAATAATTTTCAGGCAATGAAAACACTCGAAAGCGGCTGTTCAACCTTTTTTCCTGCAAATGTTATTCATTTAGCAATATTTTATTCTCGACGCAGAAAATTATGTTCGTCTAGAAGCGATATCTTGAAATGTGACTGAACCCCATCGAATATAATTTAACATGTAAACCCGTATCCTTGCTGCCACTGCGCCGTGGCTTGGAGGAGAGAAAAGTGCATCCTGGTATTTGCAGTTCAATTATTTTGGCTATCGACACGTGCAATACTATCACACTGTTGCAAATCTAATTTTCGTGGTACTGGAATACAACGAGCGAGATGGAACCTGGAAGCGCGTGGACTCTTAAGCGAAAGGCGCACAGCTGGCGTCAGTCTTCCACTGTAATGCGCCAGAGGAACAAAAGACGACAGCGGTGCTCTTGGCCGGCTGGACTTCAAAGACGGGCGAGTCACGACCGCTGGCCAGGTCACCTGCGTGGGCGGCGCCTTTTACGGCGTCGTAAGAAGAACGCTCTGTCAGCTCCAGCCTCCTTCAGGCACAAACCCCACCCACCCAGCCTCTCAAAGACTGGGTAAGGTTAGTGAGCTTCACGTCTCGTCGACAGCGAGGTCGTTATAGACGGTGACACACGACTTGCTACAATGACAGGAACTCGGAGAGGAGTCAGCCGTGGATTTCCCAGCATTCGTCTGGAGCGATTTCGGGAAATAATTGAAAACAGAATGGCAGGAGCCAGGAAACAATCCCGGGTCCTCCCGAATGCGAGTCCAGCGTGTTGAAGACTAAGAGCCGGGTACTACAAACGGTCTGGTCTACGAAGTCATCATATCTACGAATACTTCCTCTTTACCCTCTCCACAAATCATACACGCCGCCTATTTTCACCTCTACTCTTTTTTATTAATGCCTTCTATGTCACATTCTTCCAACTGGCGGGCAAATAAAATCTGACAAAGATTTTTCATTCGTCAACGTATTTCCATTGGCCGCCATCTTCTTTCCCCAATCATCACGAAGTGGGAAGAAGAAAAGAACTTTCCAAGACGCACTCAAATACGTTATAAGAGAACTCGACTGCTCTCTTGATACATGGCCAAATTGAACGCTGACATATTGCAACCAAAAATAGGGAATTGTGTACTGTACCAGGAGGGGCCGCGATGGCCGAGGGGTCAAAGCACTCGCCTCCCACCAAGGCGATCCAGGTTCGATTCCGGGCGGGATCGGTCCCCGGATTTTCGCATGTGGGAATCGCGCTGTACGATACCGTTGGTCGGCGGGTTTTCTCGGGGATCTCCCGTTTCCCCCACCCATCCATTCCGACGTTGCTCCATACTCACCTCACGTCACCCCTCACCGGCGGTAAAGACCTCGATGTTGAGCGCTGAACAAAATCTCTCACTCTCACTTTACCAGGGATGGGGAGAACATTTTTTTTTTTCAACTAAAACATCGCGTGTTATGGGCTGCAATATGGCGCCGTTCAATTTGGTCACAAAGATACAGACTGGGGTCATTGGTCCTGCGCCCCTTGATCGCTACGAGTACGTAAACCAGGCATAGAACCGCTTTGACCTGCAACATTCGCGTCATTATTTGATGACACACTAGAATCAACTGCCATATAACCTACATACCAGTGCACAACCTGTGACTACATCAATTACGAGCTTCAACGTGACGTCATTCACATGTGTGACCGCTTTACAAGAGGTTGACCACGACACCATGGAACTTTTTCAATGACTGGCCAGAAGGATTATTAGCGACAAGCTACGGCATTGTCAGACAACTGGGAACTTCGAACGATCCTGCAGCAGTTTATATTCTAAACTGCTGGCAAAAAAATTACGCAAATTCTGCTCGTCTCTAACTATGAGCTTTGTTCATTAGCACTATCCACAACACGTCTACTGTGCGAAACTAAACACCAGGGTGATTTTCGCGAGGAAGTATGGCGATTCCTGGAAACCATTTGTTGGCTTACGTACGCAACAGCAACGCAAAAAATGAAGCCACAAAGGATCATTATCTTAAACCTCAGCTCCTGATTCATTGTGGTTAATGGTTGTTTCTTGGTGCGGCAAGTATGTATACTAGTGTGTAACAGTCCTGCCTGTGCGTCAAAGGTTCAGAAACTACGGAGCTATAAGGGCGACCTTGAAACACGCATCAAATAACGCATCACAGCAGCTAACCAAGCGCTGAAGATTCCCGCCGATCTTACTGCGGCTACCACATAATTTTATTAGTGGAAAGTGTGTAGCAAAGTTCAGTGCGCCTTCCTATCCGAGATTCGCATACATCGGTTAGTACATTTTCAATTACAGCAGTCTGAAATGGCAATTTTTAGGTATGTTGGAGAGCTTAGAAACAATATACAATAACGAGCATCGTGTCTTAATGATGACATTCCGACCTTGTCCGAAGGGGGTTATCTTTTCGTACACTGGCACAATGAGCGCATGTGGAATAAAGTTTCGTATAAAACGTATTTTCCCGCACACTGCAACGCATTTGAAGCGCATGGCCGGCGTGCTTGGGGCTGGTGGGGGGAGGCGGTACGAGGGAAAAGTTTTAAATGAAAAATTATTTTACAAAAATTGGAATATTCCTACCTGTGGTATTTTCTATGCTTATATATTAAAACTTCGTAAATAGCCCACCATTTTGCACCTTGAAATCGAAATTTTCCCGAGAAGGACCCCCGGATCCCACGATTTAAGGGCGAGATATAGGGCCTACAGCAATTTACATCACCATGTTTTCATTTTTATTTTTACAACATATATTTTTTCTTCTTTTAGACACATTTGACAAAATTTTGCTCTTATAATTTTTTTTATCTAGCGTCGTTTTTGCGCAATGGCTCGTTAAAGCCAAAATTTGCATATATCCGTTTTAAGTAGGACACTAAAACCAACTCACTTACCAAAGTGAAAAAAAATAACAGTAAATAAATATGTTTTAGACTACACGTTCAGCTATGTAAAACCAAAAAGGAAATAATTTTTGTATTTTTTAAAAATTATTGAATTTTTAAAATTTCATTTTAATTTCAGCATCTCTATTTGAATACGAAAAGTTTTATTCTTTGTTTTTATGAACACGAAATTGTAGCCTGTAATTTTAGTCACATTTTGTGTCTTAAATAAGAAAACAAAAATATCTTGTGCAAATAAAAAAAATTGCTGTACACGGTTCCTTGAAGCCAATTTGCGAAAATTAAATAATAGCAATCCTAGATAATAGTTTCAGCCAACGTTATAAATTGTTTCCAGTGCTACGAACTTCTGGGGCACAATCTTTGACGCCGGAACCTTGTGCATTTAATTGCGGCGCAATAGATCAAGCGTAACGAATTAGTAATTCAGGATAAATATTTACTTATAAAGTTGGCAAATACCATTATCTAGGATTGTCATTGACTATTTATCCATATTGGTTTCGAAAAAAGAGTAGAAATAAATTGACGTTTACAGCGTTTATTTATCTACTACGCACTCTTAAAGAGGTGATGGGCATACTTGTTCCCTCCAAAGATGAACTGCCACGCACGCCAATGACGGAACCCTGCAGTTCACAGACCCAGTGTTCGTGTCCGTGGCGCAACACCCGCGTGGGATATCTGGTTGCAGACAAAGACAAGTGGGACGGTCGCAACACACGCTATATCAACACCAGCGCGATGCTAGACTTGACAAGAGGCTGTGTTCAAAATATATATATTATGTTGCTTATTCTCGCAACCATGGAAGTGACTGTGGACTGCTGAACACGACAATTGCACTGAACAAACTGTAATGTTGTAGGTGCCGTACTTCTGTTAAAATAGGGACAGCTGTTTAAATTTGTTGTCATTACTATCTGGATGTTCCTAGAAACAATAAATTCCGCAGAACTAACGAGATTATCTGTAAAAGAAAGATCCTCTTTGTTACTTCTAGAGAACAGACCATTGTAGGAACAATCCCGATACCACAGACAACCAAACATGACAGTTGTTCCATATTTCAACACAGTAACTTACAGTGCGCTTGTGAAGGTACGGAAATAAAAAAAAAGCTTATATTTAGCCCGGTAAGACGTGGGTAGAGAAGAAAATCCAGGAGAGAAGGAGTAACGCAGAACATTTTTCGTAAACGATAGTCAATTAAATTACCTAACCGCACGTGTGCATAAATAACTCTTACTTCTCAATTCGTTCAGTTTAAAAAATAATGCGACAGGAAAAATATTTCAGAATGCTCTATTTATATTTAAGTTTTAATATAAACACATCCGATATCAAGCATTAAAAATTTTAAAAAAGAAAGCAATTTTAAAGTTTCTCAAAGACTGATTTTCTCATAAATTTGTCGTAGTATACTTTTTGTTAGAATTCTTACTCTACACCTCTCACCGAGCTCTTACGGCCACGATCCATCATTACTACTGCTTTCATTGTAATTATTTTTTTTATTTCTAAACGAGAATAGATATCGAAAAAACTGTTATACCGTTTTATTAAAAATTGTTTTTACTATGCAGTCTTCGATTCGGCTAATTAGTTCATTAATGACAATTATCTTAATTGCACAATTAGCTGAAATCGTCGTGTATTTTGTTTGGAAAAAAATTAACATATTATACTCTGTTTTTAACAAAATTGTGTGACAGTTTTTTCAATATCTGCTCTCGTACACGATTTAAAAAATTGTTATCGTAAAAACAGTAAACATAATGGATCCTGGCCTTGAGAACTGAGATTTTGTTGTGATAACTGTATCTGTGTAGTTGCCACTCAAATATATTCTCAGTAGCTTACACGTATACACAGGTATAAGTCGTTAATAAGTTTTATGCTAACCCGGCGGAGTGCAGTACTAAGGACAAATAACTATGGAAACATGCATGCAATATTGGACCTAATGTGATTCAGGAGGGTGGTAGACAGACAGCCTCTGAAGTATATGTTGATAAAAACTCCCGCGAAGCCTTACGTTCCACCTTCCAGTTAGAGTGAGTTTAAGTTAAGGTAATCGTTTTCCCCTGAATTTCTTGAACTAATTTCGTTTACATAAACTGATTTTTGAAATAGCAACTCCGCAAAAAAAACTTCCTTTAACCTTTACAAAAACATATTCAAATAAACACAAACGTTTAAATTATTTGTTGCGAGAAAGTAATTAGTAAATAGGTTTATACCAAATAACCATTAGTTCAATAATGTATTACAAAAATATACGCTAAACTGCAGCAATGTTGTGGCAACTTGAATATTTATAATATTGGCGGCCTGAACAGTGTAGTCAAGTATCGTTGATCAAGTCATCTTCTGACAAACAATATTCATCTCATTATTGCAAGGCACTTCGACAATCTGCTGCTAGGCGTATTACCTGCAGACTTAATAAGGAATATTTTTATTCGTGTGTTGGTTGTAAGGTGCCTATAATCAGACACTACAGCTTGAATATGTTCATTTTTCGAGTTGTTTATTTCACGTATTAAAAATGAAAGGGGTGGACCATCACAGCTAAACACTCGTGAGGATATTTAGAAATCCATAATTTTCCACTTATGAATATATAACTCTAATTAAACATTTTATATATTTATTTATAGTCAGACCCTGTTTGCGCTAGAATTCCGGTTACTAAAAATTCGAAGCGATGAGTGTTATATTATTAGAGCAAACTGTATCCAACCAATATAGCTGAAACGCAACTCTAGTAGTGATCAAAATCTCTCTCAGTAAACGCATATTAACATTAAAACTGTATCACAGATTTTTACTGAATTCGTAATTTTTTTAAATACTAGATCACGCAAACAGGGATCAATATTATTACATTCCTTGTAAAAAATATATTCAAGTATACTAATTAATTTTCGAAAATACGCGGATGTTAATTTCTAATTCTACCCAAAATCAAAGGACTCTTCTTAAGGCTACGGGCACTATTTACACTGTTATTGTGTGTGTGTATATATATATATATATATATATATATATATATATATATATATATATATATATATATATATATATATATATATATAGTTTAAAAAAAGCAGATATAGTAAAGCCTTTACATATAAGTGTTGAATATTGTTTTATTACTTAGCCAAATTTTAAATAAATAAATGAATATATATAATTTAGCCTAAGTATCGAAATAATTACAATTTATTTAAGTATATAACTAGCCAAAATTATAACTTAGGTTGCATTGTAAAAATTAAGCTTCAGAGCAAAAACAATTGCCAACAAAACTATGTAACGGTTTTACATCTGCTTTCTTTCAGAATTTGAAAATTTCGTTCGAAAAAGAACCATCTAAAATATAGACTTGTGGCCTCAATGAAGGGAATTCCATGTACGGTAGTAGTGACATCTAGCGAATGAGGTAGACAAACAGCCGGCCTGCGGCAGTACGCACCTTCTGGCTGGCCCGGTGCTGGGCACGCAGCACGGCCGCCTGAGCCATCCTGAGGTGTCGAAGGAAGGAGGGGGTAAGGTTCCGGGTTCGAGTCCCACGGAGAACCCGTCTGCCTTACGCGCCGCACCGCACCGTCGCTTGAGGAAGACTTGCCTCGACCGCGCACTGGGACACCTGACGCACGACTGCCGGGTTGAGAGAGGGAGGAGTCTCTTCCTGAGAGAGAGCTACTCCCTCCCCTCTCCCGAGTTCCCCCTCCCCTGAACAATCCAGCATCAATCCTTCCTCACCTTCCCCTTCCACCTGCCATTACGCTGCATTCCTGTAACTAGCTATAAGCCCCACGTTTAGTCGTCTCTTCGTCTCGGCTGGCTACCTGTGTAACCTTCCCTGATAAAACCGCATTCCCTTCGTTCCCCCAATCCCCTCAACTATTCGTCAGACGATAGCCCTAAGCATCATCACGTAACATTTAAGGGGCTTCCCTAGATATGCTGTATTTGTGTGTGTGTGAGGCATGAGCGGTAAGAGTGCCACTAACTGCCGTATGTAATGTATTATCGCCTCTCCACACAAGCTACTCACATGGCGTGCAGAGCTTTGCTATTATCCTTTTTTCTATGGAATTTTAAGCGGTGAACACGTTATTTTATTTGTGGGCAGCATAGTTCAAAGTCTAACGCTTGTTTCTACAGCAGTGTTTTACGAATCTGGTTGTTATTTGTCCGTATACGGCAGTCTGAAAAACCAAAATCCAATCACTGACCCCAAAGCAGATGTGCACGTAAGGCACCAAACAAAGCGGGGCAAAATTAATTTTCTCGAAAAACAAGGGTCCCTATTTATTGGTAGTGGCAGTGATTTTTTGTGGAAAGAATTATGAAACATTTTGTTGCAGTGCCTCGCGTGCACATCTTCAGCTCTGCTTCATGATCAGTGATTGGCTGTTTTTAACTCTCAACATATTTGTGATCTACCTGCAAATCACAGACGGGTTGTGGCGCAGAGAAGTTATTCTCACTGGCACAGTCAAATGAGTGACGCATCTACACGAACACACGCTGCCAATATAACTGTGAAGAGCTGCAGTTGTGTACGTGAGGCATTGAAACTAAATGTTGCAAATCTTTTTTCGCCAAAAATCTTTGCTGGCGATTTAGATGCCAGTACATTCGCACGTGTTAGGCCTATAGTTAGAGCCACGATTTTATGGCGAAAAGATTTTTGCAACATTTGGTTTCGATGTGTCATGTGCACACCTGCAGCTCTGCTAAATCGTCTGTGATTGGATGATTTTACTCTCACTGGCCTTGGCAAATTATAGACGTACAGACTCACAATAATCTTATTCTGATTGGTGCAGCCAAATGAGAAACTTGTCTAAACATAGACACGATGCCAATAACCTTGAAACAGAACTGCCGATGTGCACGTGAGTCACTGAAACAAAGTGGGCCAAAAATCTTTTCGCGGCAAATTTGTGGCCCTACCTATAGTTGATTGGAGGTTTTTAGAGACAAATTCAAGATCTTTACGTAATATTTAGGGACTGGTAGTTTTCGCGAAGATATTTTTGCACCACTTTGTTTCAATGTACGTACACACCCGCAGCTCTGCTACGTGTTCAGTGATTGGATGTTTAAACTCCCAGCTTCTTGGTATTCTAGCCGCTAATCACAGACGTATGACGTCGCAGTAACCTTGTTCTGATAGGCTCAGTAAAGTAAGTGACACAATAACACGCTGCCAATAACCATGGAGTATACATGCACATAAGGCATTAAAATAAAATGGCGCAAAATATTTTCGTGAAAACTTCAGTACCCTGGCAATATTTTTAATTAGGGCTTATTTTGTGCCCTGCTACGTCAACCCTGCAAACTTGAATTATCAATACTGCTTGCGTAGGCTATATTTGCCGATTCTTTGGCATTGTTAAGAACAACACAAATGTTAATATTGCGCCCTTTATAACACTAGTTTATACGAAGTTAACGTCATCTCGGGTAACAAACGTCACCATTTTTATGATTTCTTAAATCTTTAATTTCCATTTTGACTTATGGACTCAAGCGCTGCAACTAAAAATAATTCTGACAATTTTTTTTGGACTTACATAGATTCAGCGCTTGCTTGATTATTACGACCAATAAACATCGTGGATAAAAGTCGAGAACAGGAATATGAACCATTCACAGGAAACACTGGAAAAAAATCTAAGAAACTGATAAACTAAAGAGGAAAATTGGGCAGCCATAATCGCAACTATTTTACAACATGCACAGAAATGTATGGAAAATGTTCATTATCGCAATTCCCTGTTAGTATCCTCTTATTCATAAATTCTCGTATTATAATATTGAAGAGTAAGGTAAACTAGTAAACAATCTCTCTCTATTGAAGCATCACATTTTATTATTCTATGCGTAGTTTATACTTAAAACTCTTACCAAGTGTTATTTTTGTTTTCATTAGGTGGTGTACGAAAAGTGTTCCAAAATCACCCCACGTGTTACCTTTGCTTACGGTATTTTATTTTCTTTGCAAATTTTTTTCAATTGAAAAGAAACTGCGGAAAAAACTACAATTAACGCTACCAAAAATATTACATTTAACTATTTTAACAGCAATACAAGCTTTTGTTAACATTACTTCACACTTTAAGCGATCATTTTCTTTGCGGCAAAGCTTATTTCTAGTGACTCATATTCAAACGAAATTTGTGTTACGACTAAGAAAAAATATTTGGAAGTAGACTGAGTTTATTAGTTACACTCAAACTCGGATATAGAAGGGGGCATGAGGGTCCCCCTCTCTTTTGACCTTTTATGTATAGTTCATCTGTTAAATATTACAAATATTTAATGTGGTACATTCAAATTTTTTGTTTAGGAAATGCCTTAAATAGCACCATTTTATACTTTAAAAACATTTTTTTTCCGGGGGAGGACTCTTGGACCTCCCTCCCTTCTTTGACTCGGGGTGCGAGCATAGCTCTGTATGGCTCCTGCATGTTACGACAGATCTCCTATTGGCCAGGCTGCCGGCTAGCAGGACAGCCGCCTTACGCTGATTAGCGGTAGGCGTTTCCGTTATGTAGCTGGCCAGCGAAGCCACTTTGCTGGCGTGTGTGACTGAGTTAGTTGTCCTACCGGCTATTTCACTCCTGTGTTCCTAATAATTTTGTAATTGCGTTCATAGGTCTGAGAAGTCAAGGTTACTGCTAAGTAGTTGATTGATGATTGATCCTTGTTTAGTCAGCACTCAAAATCTAGGTCTTTATCGCTGATGACGGGTGACATAATGCGAGTACGGAGCAGCGCCGGAATGAAGGGGCGGGTAGAACGGGAGATCCCGAAGAAACTCGCCGACCAGCGGCATCATCCGGCAAGATTCCCACATGGTAAAATCCGGGGACTGGCTCTGCCGGGAATCGAACCCGGATCGCTTAGGTTGGGAGGCGAGTGTTCTAGCCACTGCTGTCAGAAGAATCTGCGAAATACCCGTGCCCCTACTTATCCTGGACCAGGGCAGAGAACGGCTCGCACCCAACTGCCTCACCACGAAGGTCGATGACTCGCGGACCGTTATGGCCGGCCGGGGCTCGACGCTTATACCGCAGAACGAGTCAATCGCGGTGTTACGGGCGGACCAACCCGGTTCTCGGCGCCAGTATATCGACATCGCGGAAGTGCGGGCAACTGCATGCGAAGGTCGACGAGTTTTACTCGTCGCTTCTTTTAGAACACTCGGCCACGGACGAATTTTTTTACACCATGAGTAGGGATAGTGGGAAATCGCAAGAATCTATTTTTTTTTTTGCGAACGTGTTCCACAAATCACTGCATCATTAGAGGTGATGGTATATCCCGAAATATTTTTTTGCCAACATACCCTTGAAAATACTGTAGTTTCTTGTGACGTATGGTTTGGTGATATGCACCTTACACAACGTAGCTGTCTGCAGACCAATAATAGGCATCACTAGAGGTACGTTAATTTCGCAGATACGTTCCACGTCAGGTTGAATGCCAATTATGCATACTTCATTGTCATATCTGTGACTTGCTGGCGGCTGTTACGAAACGCGTTTGACTACTGCAAGTCAGTAGTAAATAAGGAAATAATACGAAGGGAAATCGCTTGCTACCTGCTTGTACGGTTATAAGCCAATATATAATCGATTGTGGCCAGTGGGTGTATAGGACTGACAAGTCTAGGCTGCTGCCAGATGAATCCGCGAAATTGACGTACCTCTAGGCATCACATATTACAAAAGCGGGAGCCTTGTTGGGTTAGTCAAATAGGGTAACGGCTCTATGAACAAGCGAAATCCAGTAATCTTTGCATAAGCTGCACGAGCGTTGAAACCCAACAAACATTCATGTTTTCTCCGCGATAAACCATCATCTCTACCTATTGCCTTTGTTAAGCAACCATCCCAGTATTGGCCTGGAGCGGTTACGGTAAACCCTGGAACACCGACATCTGGATTGCCAGAACCGGGGGATGGAACCAGGGTCTTCCCGAATGATAGTCCAATGTGCTACTGTTGCGCCACCTCGCTCGGTAACGGGTTAGAGCGGAAAGTCTATTATACGTAGGGGCCACTGTTTTTCGCGAAAATAATTTAGCCCCACTTTGTTTTAGTGATTCACGTGCACACCTGCAGTTCTGCTACAGAATCAGTGATTGGACGTCTTAGCTCTGACGCGTCTTGGTGTTTTACTGGCAAATCACAGACTTGTGAAGTTGTAGTAACAATATTGTGATTGGCGGAGTCAAATGAGAGACATCACTTCACAAAGACACGCTTCCAATAAACAGGATGCAGAACTGCAGATGTGCACATAAGTCACTGAAACAAAGTGGGGCAAAATTATTTTCGCGAAAATCAGGGGTCCCTTATTATAAGTAGGGAAAGAAAAAATTCGGAGTTCTGTGTCTTGCATGTGTCCTGGGTAAACTCTAGCCACGACGATTCGTCTATTAGCTCCTACTCACTGTGACAACAGCCAATGAACAAATACGTAGGATAGTGTACTCTCGCATGCAAGTAATTGAACTCGTGAATTTTCCCTTTCCCTAATTACAAGTGTCTATGCACAGTAGACCATCTCATTGGCTCTTTTAATATCCATTCACATTATCCTTGTATTTATCCTGCCCGCATGTTATAACCAGGCTAGGATACATAGGGTGAAGAGAAGACAGGGTTAACTAATAAAAAAACTAATTGTGAATAGAAATTATGTTTATTGCGCGAAAACATGACTGTTTGTTGGGTTTCAGCGTACGCTAAGCTTACCAAAAGATTACTGGCCTTTGCATGTACGTGGAGCTGTTGCCCTATTCGACTGAGCCAATGAGATTATAGGTATCGTAATATTTGGTGCCTGTTATAGGTCTGAAGACAACTACGTTATGTCAGACGTATATAACCAAAATCATACATGCTGCAAGAAACTACAGCTAATTTCAACGACATGTTGGCCCAAAAAATTTTCACGATATACTATTATCTCTAATTAAGTAGCATTGAGATAATTTGTACGTACGGAGGAAAAAAAGGGCGGTTAGGGTAGATCGCCCGAATCCCGTTACCAAAAAAAAAAAAAAATCATCTAAGGATCCGTCAGTGTGCATAACTTTCCTCTTGTAGTGACAAATGTTTTTCATTGGTTCCTGCTGTGTTAAAGGGCGTGGCACTATCCAAACGTACTAACCACGCTTAATGATAATAGTAGATCGTGTTGTCATTTCGTTGATGTACTCTGTCAAGTATTCTCAGATCTAGCGCAGGACGTTTTTAAACAACACATACACCGATCTTACGTATTTATTGATAAAACCAATAAATTACATTTAATTGACTGCAGCAGGAAATTTAATAATCGAGCTAGTCTCAACAAATCACTGCTCGTAGGTATAGTGCATCGCGTGGAAAGTGTTAAGCCGGATTCACAACCACACTTCACGTAAGTACAAACACACGCACGTACGTTAAGTACGTACGCACTCTACGCGGAGATGTTTCTACTTTTACACGTACGTACGAGCGTACGCTAAGTGGTGGTTGTGAATCCAGCTTTAGTTCCACAGCACAAATAAATATACATGTGTACCAAATGTTATTCTTATATTTTATAGGTTACTTCTAATAACTAGACAACTGTCGATTTAGCATTACTTTCCGAATGCAGACTACACTGAAATATGTTGTTCACTCACTCGACATGTTCCGTTCATATACGGTGTCGTCGCTTGCAACGGGGTCATATACGTAAATAACATATAAGGGCTGGTGGCCAATGACATCACAGATCGCGTTCAAGTCTAGTCTGTTCCTTAATAATAAGAATTTTGCATGTCTACTAGAAACACCTTCGTCCAATTAAAAAAATCACCAGAGTAAAAGTCATAACTAGTGCTAGGAATAGTTCGCGAGTTCAACGACCAACATGCTAGAATCAATTATCCTGTGTATATCGAAGCCCTACCATTTGTCCATTACCTGTTACTCATTCAGACAGCAGACAATGAACGTATAGACGGGGCTTGAGTATGCATAGGACATTAGATTCTAGCATGCAGGTAATTGAACTCGCGAATTTTACCTAGCCCTAGTCATAGTACTAGTTTTAGTACTTACGTGTTAAAGAACATACATAATATAAAGCATGGATTTTGCTGGCATACTTTTAAAAAATTGTGAAAACAAGGTACATATTTGCTATATTTACTACTAACATAAGACACAAAATTAAAAGTCCCTTCTTGCGCTCCACGCCCAAATATTATTCGATATATGTTGCGTAGAGTAAACATCATGTCTGGACTGTTCGGGATTTGCACCTGGGCCCCTTGCACAGGTGATACCAATAACAAAAATATAAGAAAGATATTTGTGGAGTGCAAAAGGGGACTAACTACAGTGCTATATCACCACATTGTGAATACAAAATATAATCGTAAAACATTTTGCCACTAACATTGTCGTCTTCAATTTAGCCCAGGATTCGCGTGTTGTTCTTATTGTGCGGTCGTTTCTGGACATAATTTGTGTTCATGTATGTATGCATTTGTATATACGTGTATATATGTATATATACACATATATATTTATACACATATAGTATACATCAGGAGAGGAAACGCAACTTTGCCTCTACCGCATTCCTGACACGCGATGCATCTATATGAATCATATTTGAAAAAATATTGTCAATAAAGCCAGTTCCGAAAAGCTTCGCTGTCGAGGCAAAACCAGTTTCGTGTGAGAAATGAGGGAAAGGGCAGCCATCGAAGTTATCTGACGTTAATTGTACGCCGGTCGCTCTTCTAACAAGGTTCCGATGAATCCACGCAGGCTGCGAGAAAGAGACTTGTAACCTGTCAGAAAATTAAACTGCTCGCTTTTTTATCGCGTCATCTTGGGTTAAGTTTCGCGGGCGTCTCGATGCCGCAGCAACTAATCGAAACCGATATCAAACTAAGAAGACCCAATGGACCGCCTACATAATTTTCGGACCTTGTCGTAGTTGACTAGATACATGCGTCTGAAGGTTAGGTTACATTTTCTAAACTATTAATTAAGGGGCCTCCCTTGATAAGCTGCGTTTGTGTGTGAGGTAGGAGCGATAAGGTTGCCACTGACCGAAGTATGTAATACATTATCGCCTCTCCGGGCAAGCCACACAGATGGCGTGCAGTGCTTCATTATTACCATTTTCCCTATGCGACTTTAAAGGTGACCACATTATTTTATTTATGAAAAGCATAGTTCAAAGTCTAAAGTTCAAGTTTTTCGAATGCGGTTGTTATTTTTCTAGATACGGCAGTCTGCAACAGCCATTCTGAGAGGCTCGAAAATGAGGTTTCTAATAAACGTACCGAATTTTTTAAATTATAGCGACATAGTTTGAAGAGTGTGTTCTTTTCGTAGATATACATATATAATGAGCGTTAAATTGTTTCGTAAAAAAAAGAATAGCCGTAACTCGTTGCAACGCATTTGAAGCGCAGGTATGGAGGCTTCTTAAGGGAACTGCCTACCTCAGAGCCACGGTGGGAGCAAGTATAGGTTTTTACATGTTAAATTATACTCGGAGTGACTCAGTACGTGTTGAAGCCACCACCACCGATATTTTATTCATCTCGGTGCAGCGCGCATTGCTAACGATCTTTAAGGAAGTTTTTTTTCAATGCCCTGAAACTGTGAGCACTAAAAACACTCGAAAACGGCTGTTCACATTTTGTTCCTACCATTTTATTCATTTAGCAATATTTTACTTTTCTCAGCGCAGAAAATGGTTTCTGTCCGGTAGCGATATCATAAAACGTGTATCATAAAACGTGGCTGAGCCTCACCGGATATAATTTAACATGAAAGACCTTATTCTTGCTGCCGCCAGAGCTCTGAGGTAGGTAAGGACCTTACGGCAATTCAGGAAAAGATACCAGCTAGGGAAGATGGCAGCCATACAGGTTTGTTTTACGTTTCGTTAATTATTGTTTAAACTTTTTTTAAATTTGTAGACGATTACTGAGTTATGAAAAGGTCCAACGAAAATTGGGTTCAACGAAAATTGCGACACTTATTCAAATATTATGGTTTTAAAATTTCTGGAGTGTTGCATATTCGCCGAGTTACCTCTCACGTATTCCCAATGTACTCACTGGTCTGTGAAAACAAAGTACATTTCAGAGGAGGGTTGTTGGCTATCTACAATATTTGCTTGCATTAAAAACAGGTCTCCGAGACGTCCAACATAAAATGCATATAAAAAAAAAAACCTTTTCGCACATTTTAATCACAGAACCTAGTATCTATGATTACGGAGTTATTCAAGGGTCCTATAACTATATAATATTGCTGCATGTCAACAAAATCTAAGAGCTTAAGGGCGCCACCTACCCGTGCGTGCGAGTGTCAAAAGCGACCTTGAAGCGCGCATCAAATACCGTGTCGCCTCAACGAGCCAAGCGCTGAACTAGCGTGCAAGATTCCAGCCGAACGGTTTTTACTGCGGGACATGAAGCGACGGAAGCGACGACCATATAATTTTATTGGTGGAAAGTATGTAACTAAGTTCAGTGCAGGTCGCAATATGAGTTTCACGTATATCCGTTTGGTATATTTTGAAGTACGGAAGTCTGAAAAGGTAGTTTTTAGCGATGTTAGAGGGCTTAAAAACAGTGTTTTAAATGAGCGTGGCGTCTTAACAACGAGGTTCCGACCTTGTCTGAAATGTGTTTTCTTTTCGTACGTTGGCAAAACGGAAACACGTGGAATATTTTCGTAGAAAACCCCTGTTTACGAACACACTGCAACGCATTTGAAGCGTGGGATAGGCGGCCGCCATAAGTGAACGCCTGCGTGAAGGTATTTTACGCATTCGAGGCGTAGAAGTGTGGGGGCGGTAAGGACGAGGCAGTATGCGTATCACGCCTCACCCTAGCCTCTATAGGCGCAAGTCTCTGGCCTGGAGTGCAGTCTTCTCGCCGACAACGCCTTGTATGAAACTTCCAGTGGTGACCGTATAATTTTGTGACGTATTAATAGAGACGGGAAAAATTCGCGGGTTCACTAACCTGTAGGCTAGCCTCCAAGAACAGGTGTGTATTCAAGCAGACATTACCTGCTCACTGGCTGCTCTATAACGCAGTGATATGGGCCTGCATTTAGTTGCTTCTGTACTATTGGCTAAGCCACTTCCAGGAAGTGTCAAATAAGTCACGGGCCAATTGCTAAAGTGGCACGAACTTAACAGTTGCTGGAATTATAGCTTGGGGCCAAAAGAAAACGCAAATTTTTCAGGTCTCTACGTATTATTACAAATAATGGTGTATTGTACACGCCTATACATTTCAAAATATTCTGTGCGAAAAACTTCAAACCTAACAGGGACCGCTTAAACACCCATCTGTTTCTATTTTCAGCAGCGTAAAACTCAACTTAAAAAAGTAAATGGAGGACGTAAGATTGGTACACACAAGTGTAATGTTCTTTGAATGCTACTCCTAACCAGTTATAACTTGCGCCCGCTGAACAGATTTCAAATAAGCTAGTAACGGCTGAAGATATGCACACTGCTCGGCGGCTTGGGCAGAAGTCTCACAGTTCCAGCGGGATGACGTAAACTAAGTCACTAAGCGCGTGCCAGTACGCCGCCTTGCCCATAAGAAGAGTGGGACACTAGGCGCGCGCCAATGTCGCCCTTGTCACTTCGTTACTTATTAGTCTACCACGCGCAAAACCGATTCAGTAACTGGCGCACTTAGAAGACAGTTTACAACTTTACGTCGTTTAGGATAAAGTGAGAATTTAAAATTTAACCCTCGAAAAAATCCATAGACTGTTACTACATTTAATTCAACATTAACTATAGTCCCCTTACATCTTGTATTGTTGGCAGCGAAATTACATAAAATAGTCGCGTATATTTTCCTATTTAATTACAAAAATACTTAAACAAAATCAACCGAAATAGCCATAATTGTACTTTAGGGCCTATTTAATAAACTTTTTTTAATTAATTTAAATAGGTTCCTCCCGCATGCCAAATTTATCTTACAGGCACAAACATCACGTGACGTGTCCAGAGAGGCTACACTCCCGTCATTAGCTATTACGCGCGGAAAGATACGAATTGGTTGAAAATAGAACTTTAGCAGGGCTTCTTTGAGTTCTCACATTATTTATAACAGTCTACAAGTTGTAACGTACGCGTGAGTGAAAAGAATTTGGTCAGCGCTTAACATCCAGGTCTTCAGCGCTGATGAGGGGTGACTATGGAGCAGCGCCGGAACGAAAGTGCGGGGGAAACGGGAGATCCCAGAGAAAACCCGCCGACCAATGGCATCGCCCGGCACGAACCCCACATGCGCGGGGACCGACCCCGCCGGGAATCTAACCCGAATTTCTTTGGTGGGAGACGAGAGGTCCGACCGTCCGGTCATCGCGGTCCTTGTAACATATGCTTTCCGTGAGTTAACGTGTCAAAAGGTGAAAAGCATTATTTGGAAACCAGAAAAAAAAAAAAAAACCCGCTCAAAAGCGGTCCTGGAAATTATAATAATATGCGCAGTTAATTTCTCTGCAATTAAATTGAACGCCAAGTGGTTCCCTGCGGTTGAAAAAAACATTCGAAAGGAATTTCCGGGAATAAAGAGTGATAAAAAAATTATAGCATTTTCCAGATTTGTGTTCAACTGTAGTAAACCACACAGAGCTTTCGACAGACTAAATAACGTCATGCACGCTCCGTGACCTATTTCCTTTGAAGAATGTAGAAGAAAACCGGAGAGGGAAATCATGTTGACGTGACTGCGACTTGTTTACGACGGGCGCGCGAGTGTCGTTGTCCCTATGGGCGCCGCCCCGCAGGTGTGCCAACCGCCCCAAGCCATTGCCCAACGCACGTCTTGCGCGGCGGCTCGCAGCAGGGGAAAAGCCTACGACGTCCTTGGACCAGCCATTGTTCCTCGCTCACGCCAAGGAGAAAGGGTGACATCCACGAGGAGAATCCGCCAAAGAGGAAGGCGACCAAGTGCCTAGAAACGGTACACAGTGGAACCTCATTTATACAAACCCTGTTAATACAAAGTTCTCATTAATACAAAGCTATTTTTATTTCCTTTGGAAAGGGACAAGAAATGAAATATTTACTTTAATGTTTAATAAAATTTTGTTTATACATTAAACCATGCAGTATCAAGTTCTCAAGTAAAAGGAAGTCATTGTGGTAAAAAGACTATTTGATTTGTGGGGATAAACAGAGTGACCAAAACTTAAAAACTTTTTTTAAGGTTTTAGTGAACACCTGTTATTACAAACCTCATTATTACAAAGAGCCAAAATTTTGGTCCCTTCAGGTTTGTATTAAAGAGGTTTGACTGTATGTGGTTCGATACAAATTGTGTACTTTTGAAACCCTATACTTATTTTTCCTTTCCGATAATTTGTATTTTCATGTTAATTATATAATTTTAAATTCAAACAAAACACTTTAAGTAAAAAATCAAAGTGTATAGAAAGTGCTCTACCTAGCACTTTTGGGGGAGAACTAGATGCTACATTTGATTTATCGATTTTCTGCAAAAACTTCTGTTTCAAAATAATGTTAGTAAATATGGGGCGCAAAAGATATTCTTGTTGAATTTTGGAGATAGTAATAGAGTTATATGTTCATCTTATATTGTACTAGTAATCATTCGTATAATTTAACCTATAATTCTCTTGCAATGACTCTGCATGGAAAATTAATGAAATATTCCATTATTATTTATGGCAAGCAGTTTCAAGAATATATTATACGTCTTGTCAAAGAAAGATTTCGATAATAGGCCTACAACTTAAATAAATATTTTGGCTCGAAAACTGAAAAATAAAAGAAAATTGTCTAACATTCCCCATTAAGAGGGCGTGGTACATAATTTAAAGCTAAAATCATCAATCTGTAACTGTAGGTTTCTTGAAGCCAATTTGCGAAAATTAAACAATAGCAATCCTAGACAATAGTTTTAGCCAACGTTTTAAACAAAATTGTTTCCAGTGTTACGAACTTCTGAGGCACAATCTCTGACGCCGGAACCTCGTGCATTTAACTGCGGCGCAAGAGAGCACGTGAAACTAATAAGTAATTCTGGATAAATATTTACTCATAAAGTTGGCAAATACCATTATCTAGGATTGTCATTGAGTATTTTATCCATATTGGCTTCGAAAAAAGCGTAGATACCAATTGAAATTTTCAGCGTTTATTTATCTACCACGCAGTTCCTCAGTTTTTTTTAAGATGGTGCCAATAACTCAAATAATTTTTAACCAACATTTTTTAAAAACTTTGAGACAGTGAGCAGTCACACTATGAACAATACTGTAGATGCGGCTTTTTCAGGCTGCTGTATTGTAAAACATACCAACCGGAATCGTAAAAGGAAAATAGAGAAGCGCGCGATGGACTTAACTACACACTTTCCGTAAATAAAAAGATTGTGTCACAGCTTAAAGTCCCGTAGAAAAAGCCAAAGACCGAAAGACTGCACGCCGTTTTCGCGCCATGCGCATAAAGGCTACACTGTTGTTGGAGCACCACCCAGTCTAGCTCTTATCGCCTGCTTGTTTCCATACATCAGACGCGGCATCTAGCGCGTGATATTTGTTTTCTCTATGCCAGTTACGAAGGCCTGGTAACGACGGTATGTGAATAGTACACGGAGCACAAGCTACTCAATAACAACTTCCTGAGCCGCGACAACAAATAGTTCGACATACCACAAGAACTTTCAAAAACATCGCTTGCCTTTAAAACGCCGTTATACTTCTTCTGACCACTGAACGAGGCAACCCGAACACATTTCACGTCACGAGATAATGCTGCGGACATGTAAAAAAAAAAACGAAAATCAGTCTGCGCATGTCTTTATTCCGTACTGCGATAATACGCCTCGCATTCGAGATATCATACGTCCCTCTTACGCCCTACTACAGATGTAATGCAAGCCGGTACGTGTTTTTAGTATGACCATGCTTAACCCGTCTGATAATTATTAAATAACTTGCAACTATGTACTATTACTATTTTTGGGAGGCATTTTGAGGCGTTCATATATTTTTTTGTGTGCGACAAAAAACGAAATATAAATGTTCGCTGTTGACTGCGAGTGAATTGAATAAAATTACGAGTAACTGCCTGCCAAATTCATTTACATTGCTTTTTAATTTTGTTATTTTCCCAAATGGGCATTAGTTGTCTCAATACATGTCCTCGCAAAAATTAAAATTGCAAATATAACAGTGGAATGTCCTATTTAACAATCGCAAAATCATCGCAATACATTATCATTACATGTGCACAAATGACTCTATACAACGCTGTATAAAGGCAAATTAGAATAACAAGGTTTCCGAAATGGCAAAAGGAAATCGTAGGGGTTTATGTTTCTTAGGTTACTAACAAATGTCTCAAAATAAATAATATAATGCAAGCGTACAGTTAAGAAAACAATATGCCGTATATTAAAAAACGTTACAATACAGTTACGAAATTGCAACGAAATTACTTCGGTATATTTAATTTTAGTTTAATAACGTGGAATTATTTGCGGCTTGGCAAAGGAGGCAAGGTAGTAAAATGATATAAAGAGTATAGGATAGGGGTTAAAATCAGGACAACTAAAACCAAACTCGGGCATTTATTTTAGGATAAAAGGAATCCTACCTGATAAGCGGTATCTGAGAGTGGCAGACAATAAGGTGAATCCAGACTTTTTCAAAGCAATATATTAAGGAATGGGTAGAAGAACACGAGCAATTAGCTATAGGCTAGTGAAACGAAAGCGAAACATACTATAATTAAACCTGATGACGTAAGACAATCAATATCTGTAGCAACAGAAGAAACAGAAAAAATTAAGGGCCCAGACGTGAATGGGAGTGGTAACCAAACACTATATATATATATATATATATATATATATATATATATATATATATATATAGAGAG
>PNEQ01130616.1:0-25023 GCA_003012365.1 Medauroidea extradentata | reverse complement strand
CGTGCCGAACGATGCCGTTAGTTGGTGGGTTTTCTCGGGAATCTCCCATTTCTCCCACCCTTTCACTCCTGCACTGTTCCATACTCACATCACGCTAAAGACCTAGATATTGAGTTCTGACCAAAATCTCTTCACTTCACTTGATGTTAGTTTAGTGTTCAACTTGTGCTAGATATGTAGACGACATTTGTAACGACATAAACTCACAAGACTGGGGAAACCCTTCAAAACTTACAAATGGAACTCGAACAGTTTCAAGTGAAAGGAAGGAAGTATGGAACAAGAATCGAAAGAATGTACGAGAAACGTGGATAAAGAGCAGGTTAAATACGTTGGACACAATGCAGCTACAACAGAAAACCACCGCATAATGGCAGACAGTTTCAACATCTCCTTCGAATAACCTGTGCTCCACTTCTCAGCTCAATACTCACAGAGACATAAAGAAAATGTTTGTCTGCTTTGTCCCTGTCAGCCTCTTGGTAACAAAACATAGTTCTATAAATATGCTAACTTTTTATAGAGCAAATTATGGTGCAAATAAGTTAGAAATTTACAGTACGTTATGTATGCAGAACTTATGTATAATAAGTACATAATCCTGAGTACAGGTTTATTACTTTTATTTCATAGAATTCACTAACGCCTCCGCATTTAGGCAAAGAGATTGGCCACATGAAGCAGCAATTCAACTATGTTAAATTATTAGACTATCTAAAATAATTCAGGTGACATCGACCGAGTACGAGGGTTTCGGACCAGTGTGTTAGTTTTTACTCCACTGATAAAATTGGTATGATGAATGTCACTGTTTTTGTAACAAACAACCTTATTGTTCGTATAATACATTTTTGAGCTATTTAACATTCCTGCGTGGATAGTAACAAAAATATTAACTTCGTATGAAAGCCAAATCACAGTAAAATAATCACCCACGTGAATGATATATTCAGGTAACGACTTGACCAAAGATATGATGACAATAACAATGATTAACATTTCATTCAAACCGCCACTAGCAGCTCAGACTGAATGTTTTATTACATTACGTACGAGTGTTACACAGTAAAATGGCTTGGTATTACATGCACCACTGACAACACACACACACACACACACACACTATATATATATGCTACTGCACTCCTTTCCACAATGGGACAAAACAAAGTCAGTTATACTGATCACGGAACATTAAGATACAACATAAACATTGATAGAAAAGCGAAGTTTTACCATAAAATCCGTAAGTTGCCTCAACGATACAGTCGTGAAAGAAAAAAATTAATTTACGCATACAAAAAAATTTCAAACAATTTTGCACAGGATTGATCTTCTTAGTCTTCATAAAATATATATTACCTGGCACACAACAGCTTACCTTTCTAATTTTTTACAAGACATACTAATCAAAGAAAAAGTTTGTATACACACGCTATTGCAGCAAATAGTGTCTCATAGAAAACCAGAGAATACACACAGACACGAAAACACACACAATTCCACAAGGAATTAGTAAGTGAATACCGAAATAAGAAAATAAATCGACACAAACGAACACACATGCACCGAAAACCAACCGAGAAAAGTTGTGGCCAGTTTGGAAACGAAAAACTCATAATAATTTCACGGAAGGAATTCTGTCAGTAAGTGGCAAAAGAACGAGACAAACAGAAACAACCAAGAGAACGAAAATTCTGTTTGTAGACGACTAAACAGACACACAGACACTTCGAGGAAAGCGAACAAACACATAACCCAATAGTTGCAGACAGTAAAAAAAAAATAATAACACAGACAAACAACAATAATCTCCTTGAAACAAAAAAAAAGCCACTCACACATTCTGCGGAACACCTACACACTGCGTATGGGTACAGATAGCCGATGTGTAGTAACCTCGTGTTTAGCAACCACAGCTGTACAAACACATCAGCTATATACAATTTAAAATTAGTAATGTTTATTAGCAAAATACTGCTTTACGCCGACGAACTGCGAAGACAGTGACAAAACAAATACGAAATTTTAAAATTAAAGTGAAAAGTTTAGGCGTTGTGTTAGGCTGGTTTACATGCACGAATTAAATACAAGGAAGCCAATTAAGGAAACGGTCAATAAATATTTAGGCACATACTGTTGCGTACTTCAAGAGTCTTCATGCAGCAGCTTTCAACAAACAACACAAACAATAATTCATACACTGAATTAATTTCACAGCAAATAAATTTACGGCAGTCATAATAAGGATCCACGCCATGTTATATATCACCGAAAAACATATTCGACTCATACAAAAACGTTATCATAAAATATATATTATTTCCGGCAATAAATAAAACATTTCAATAATAAATTTCTCTGTATGATAAGAACGATAAGCTAAACAATTTTCTTTGACTTATTTTTATTTGTTTCTAATGTTTTCACTCACACTCGAGATGTCTAGGTACTTTTTACTTACAGTGAACTATTTTCTTGTACGATAATAATAATATTTACTACCGGCAACAAACTTAACTGCCATGAGTAACATAAAACTGTGTCACACAAACAATACTGAACTTTTGGTAGAACGTTAAGCATATGTGTGTATGTTTTATAACACTTTTTCAATGAATTAATTACAATTACTGTAAGCATGTTACTTGTGAAATATGAACGAAAATATCTGTAAAATTTTTGGCAAGACACAAATTATAGTGTATGTAATTTTGTAGGGTCTGATGCCATTTTGAACAAGTACGTTTTCTGAAATGTTCGAAAAAAAGTTACAATTCAGACACGAATCCTGAACGTGTTCAGTTTATTCTACGTGCATCTAATATGGGGCAAAAGAAAACAATTTAAAAGTTTCAGGAAGAAAAATTGGGCTATGTTCACTATGGCATCGACTCTCTAATTTGATTGTTCGTCTCCTGAGTTACTTGACGAAACTTTTAATGTGAATTACGGTACTCACAGTCAAAGGACAGCAAGGCAAGGGGCCGATAGGGTAAAAATGTTAGACAAATGAATCGGTACGATGAGGTGGGATACTATGATACTATTTCACTCGATACCATGCATCTCATAATTGTGGTTTAGAGGCAACCATAATAATCAATACGATCAGTATGCAGCTATTTAGTTTTTAATCATGCGGAATAAAACCAAAACTACAGCGTCCCTAACTTTCTCTTCAAAACACGTAGATACTAAATAACTTAAAATACTATTTGGTAACGAGTATAAATAGAGGTACGTCAACTTCGCAAATACATTCCAGGTCAGGTTGAACGCCAAAAATATATACTTCATAAACACGTGTGTGATTAGCTGGCGGCTGTCACGAAACGCATTTGACTACTGCAAGCCTGTAGTAAATATTAAAATAAGGAAATGATTCATAGGCATAAATAATGTTTTTATATTGCTTTACTGGTACCTCATCCATAAGCATAGCTACGAAAATCCACTAAACTATAAAAATCATTAGTATTATGACTATTGCTACTAAGAGGATTGCTTTAGTTATACAAAAAAATACATTTAAGGGCGCAGACACGAAAAAAAATTCTAAATTTATGTATGTCAGTACAACAATTGAGTAAAGATTAGACTACTAGAGTGGACGACGTAAAATTAAGAAAGATTCTATCATACCCAAGTCAAGTTAAATTCATGATTTACATTCGAATTTGTTCTTAAACATAAGATGCAAAATTTCGAATTGTTTACTTATCGGTATTCATTTTATTCTGACCTTGCTGTTCTTATAGCTACAAACTGAAGAGATCTGCAATCGCCTGCGTTTCTGCAATCCGCAACCTACACACCAGTAGTGTACGCCGGGAAGCATACACTCGTACCGGCAGGCGAACTGTTTCTCGGCACTCGCAACAAGTGCCACCAGCGGCAACAACACGAACTAAAACGTCCCAATTCACATTCAGCTGAAGCATAAGCTTTAAACCCGCTTCAGACGGTACAGCATCGATTTTCTTCTGGTTAAAAATTTAATTTGATCCGTGGAAAAAGTCATTAGTTGTATTTTATTTAGCTGAAAAAAAAGTCTTTAAACGAAGAAAGAAAGCACACACGTAAAACCATAACAAAGGAATGAGAACATAATTTCTGTGTTAGTTTACGTTTAGAAAGAAATAAGCAAAATTCGCCTTTAAGTCGTAAAGCACATTTTAAAGGGACGAGTCTACCTACCTGCGTATTACAGGCTCTGAAGTAACGGAGTTGTAAGAGCGAACTTGAAGCGGTTATTAAATGCCACATCGCCAACACTTAGCCAAGAGCTTAGCGTGCAAGATTCCCGCAAATCAATTATTACTTTGGAACTTTAAGCAGCGACAATTTAATTTCATTGGTGGAAAGTATATAGCAAATACCAAGTTCATTACACGTTTATGTCTGAGTTTCATATACATCCGGTTAGTACATCCTGAAATACGGTAGTCTCAAAAAGCCGTTTTTTTTCAACCTAAGTTGGAGGGCTTAAAAACTGTATTTGAATGTAGTAATGTGTCTTAACAATGGCATTCCGTTCTTGTCAGAAGTGGTTTTTCTTCTCGTGTATAGGCGCAATGAGTACATGAGCAATAGTTTCGTAAAAAAAAAAACGGACTGACGAACACGCAGCAACGTATTTGAATCGTATAGCAGGTGACGCCTTTAAGAGGGCGTGGTACATAATTCAACGCTAAAAGCATTAATATATAACTGTAGGTTTCTTAAAGCCAATTTGCGAAAATTAACAATAACAATCCTAGACAATAGTTTTAGACAACGTTTTAAACTAAATTGTTTACAGTGTTACGAACTTCTGAGGCACAATCTCTGACACCGGAACCTCGTGCATTTAACTGCTGCGCAAGAGATCACGCGTAAATAATTAGTAATTTTGGATAAATATTTACTCATAAAGTTGGCAAATACTATTATCTAGGATTGTCATTGAGTATTTTATCCATATTGGCTTCGATAAAAGCTTAGGAATTAAAGTGATGTTTTCAGCGTTTACTTATCTACTACGCACTCTTAAGTATTCTAGCAGGCAATTAAAACTCCCCCTCGCCTCACCTCATTCAATCACCACACAGGCATGGATCCAGCAAAGAGCTTTAGTAAAAAAATCGGTATGGGCAAATGGGCGAATTACGAAACATGTCCTAATGGTATAGGGCGTTTATATCATTTGTACTAACTTACATTATAACCCAAGCGTTCAATATGATAACAGGTTGTACTTCTCACATTGGCGAGGAAAACGTTACATGAATTTAAATACAGTTTGAGTGGAGTGAAGTTCTTTTGTGCTCCATTTCTATTATTTTATTATTTCAGAAGCTTTTTTTAGTAGGAAGGGGCTAGGCCGGAGAGAGCTATCACCCATATTTCCTCCGCCCTTTTGGATCCGTCCCTGTGCCGACCTCAAAACATTTTCAAAACATTTTCCGAGTTTCCTACTAAGACTTGTATAGGAGACGGGTTGAGTTCACTGTTAATTCATTATTAACGGTGGAAAATGTTTAATAAACTATTATTATAAAGCAATAGAAAAAAATTGCTTTGACTTAATATAAACGATGAATAATAGTTAACAACTCCGTATAACGACAACCGGTCACATTTCCAAAACCAAGTTTCAAAAATTGAAAATTTAACACTCACGTGACGTTACATACCTAATATTTCTGGATGTTATGATCATTCTTAAACATTGAAGACAATATTATTTTTAATTAAGTGTCGGATACTCATAAACGACTTAGTTTTTATGCCGTTTATAATCAAAACGGAAAATTTACGAAAACTGTATAATATATTATATATATATATATATATATATTATTTGCAGTAAGTTCTTCTATAAAGTTGTGTTACGTTCCACGAAAACATAAGTTTAATTAAAGAATTTTTTTACTACAAGTCACAGATTTCCCTAAGAACTATGTTAAATATAAGGGTTATGTTCTCGCGTAACCCAAAAATACATGGAACATTAAATATTATTTTTGCGTTATGTGGTATTGCTTTGATACTCGAATAAACATGCAAGTCCCCTATAATTACATTAAGAAGGTATAAATGTTCAGATTTCCTAAGAAAGGTCCTTTGGAATGATATTTAAACATTTAAGTTTCGTACACTTCTACCAAATTGGTTAATATTGCCTAGCATTAAAATTATTTTACACCGAAATATTTAATGTGAACCAAACATTATAGAAGACCACTTCATAGCAGCATTTACTGTAGGCCACGGTCGTAGAAGAACAGTTCTGGACACTCGCCTATCTACCAATGTATTTTGCTTGACCCCCTTGTTGTTTGGCTGTAGTTCGTCAAGTTACCGAGAATGTCGTATTTTTTTGGCGCTGTAATCCGGGCGGTCGGACTCAAACTCCGCCCAATGTTTCCGTTGTTAAAATTATAAAGTAAATAAATATTTCTGGAGCCATGATTTAAAATTGTGAGCGAAGGCAGTATTTCATAAATTGATAAAAAAAAATACGTTTTGATAAATTGTTTATCTTAGTAGGAGGGAAGTGGGCGGAGTTTTAGCTAGACCTCCCGGATTACAGCGCCAAAGACGTACATCATTATCGGTAACTTGGTGAACTGCAGCCAAACAACAAGGGGGTCAAGTTTCCAGGCGAGTGTCCAGACCTGTTCTACGGCCGTGCTGTAGGCATTTATCTATGTATTATGTAAGGTATGTGTGTTTCCCGGATATTCTTCGCCGTGAAGTGTTTCTCTTGATGTTTCTGAAGCCGAGCATCCTTGAAGGAAAAGTCACTACGGCACGACCTGCGACGAGGCGTATCATCAGCTTTACTACTGATAGCTTCGTCATCATCCTCTTTAATTGTCTTTATTTTATTTCCGCTTGGATTGGCACGGGCGGAAGATTCACTGCGACATGCCAAGGTCCGCCGGACACCGTGTGTTAATCCAGTTGCTCGGAACGAATAATCGGCGCGGGGCGACCCGGGGCGCAAGATCGATCGATAAATCTAGTCCCTGACCACAGACCCGCTCCTGGAAACTGTAATGGGCCCGCCTATCAAGATTAACACCGGTAGTGACGTCATGACCAACAATACAGCCTGCACTCTAAAAACTCTTTCCTTTGCCACGGCACAAAGTTTGTTTGTAAACGAACCATTGCAAAGTAGCTCTGCCGCTTAAAATGCGTTGCAGTATGTTCATAAATATGGTTTTTTACGAAACTATTCCACATGTGCCCATTGTGTCCATGTACGAAAATAAATCACACTTCAAACGAACACGGAAAGGTGGTTTTAAAGCATCGCGTCAGTTAGAAAAATAATTTCGAAACTTCTCAAAATGGCTAAAAACAGTTTTCTAACACGATATATCTAACAAAAAAAACTACTCACGAGATTCGTGTGAAATTACTCTAGAAATAAGCAATGGACCTTGATTAAAATGTTTCACCAATAGAAAGATATGGTGTGAAAGTGTCAAGTCAGACGAGTGATCTACGATACCACTGCACGCAGTTTCCTGTCGTGCGATAGAGGCGATATCGCGCCAGATGAGCCGGTCAACATCGACCTTGGCGCCATGCATCACTCACACAAACAAAAATAAGGTAGTGCTATAAAAAAATTATTCAATGTAATCCTTTCGGTAGGGGTTACTTGTAACTTTTTTTAAACAAGTTTTATGTTGAAAAATATTTACAAAGAAAATAATGTTTTCTCTTTACTCGTGATTTTTTTTGCGGTAAAGTTACTTTTCAGTTGTTCATATTCAAACAAACGTGTTGTGGTAAATCAAGTTTTTTAGAATGTGACAACCTGCAGTAGGAACCTGGGGACAATGTACGCCTGAGTGGTCGCATGAATTGTGTTTCGCGTTTCGCAGCAAGTACGAAGTACTCTACTGACGAGGAATTACAGACGTATCATTAGACGTTGCTTTAAGAGAAATAGGGCTAACAGTTCACGTAAGTCTCTACTATCAAATTATAACAAACGTTGTTCGTGTACTGGCATTATTGCGAAGTTCTGCGTTTCTGTAGCGTCACCTACGACGGCATTTGCAGACAATCGCATCAGTATGTACTATATGCGTATAGGCATATGTGCAAGTGAGTACATACATAACCTATATAATGTTTTTAAAACACGCTGTCTAATAAACAGAACATTTTAAATTATTGTGAAAATATTACAATTTTTACACATTATTTGTGGGGTTTCTGGAAAATGCCAGTAATAAATATTTTAAATATAACACTATTACTATTCTGCCTACTTCTTGTGCACATATTACATTTGAAGACAACTGCTACTTTTTTTTTAGCACCGCAACAATTATAAAATGCCAAAAGCAGGTCTGACGGAAAGATTTGCGCGCTACTTCAGTTTTTTGTACACAGTGACGAAAGTTCATCTGATGCATGCTCACCAGTGACCTTAACATATTTCCATATTCTTCAGTACGGTACCCCCTGAACTTCCGACACGTTCATAAATCACTCATTTTAGGGAACTACGTCACACGAGTCGACGGCAGCAAATGCCTGGTTGATATTCCTCAAATTATAGTATACGTTTTACTTGCAGACAGCATTCAGTCCGAAGTTGTACCACATTCGTCAACGTGCGTGGAAGTGTTAACTCCAGTAACGTATAAAGACCGTAGCCTTACGTCATAAAGCATTGCGATGGTTATAACAGCGAACAAAACCACGGTGTATATAATCACAGGAACAACTTGCATGAGACCGAGAGACTGCAGACCCCATTACGTATATCTTCTGTAGTGATTCTCAGAGATAAAACCCAACAACACAGGGTTTACGGAGAAAATGATAATTTATATTCGCAGAACTTAAGAACAACGAATGTGCAATGGTTCATTGTTTTACAACAGAAGGCGACCGCACATTGCGTCACATCGATTTCTTCCTTCGGGACAAGAATACGTTTTAGATTTGAATCCTATGTAAATAATTCAGTTTACATGCCATACAACCGTATACCAGTTACTAATCTACTTGTATTACGTACATCTGGTGGAAAGGCCATGATAAACTATTTTGTTCACATTGGTGCAATCAACTCACAACTTTTTCTAACAGAATACTTTAAATAAGTGGAACACTAATGGCAGTAATACTATGCACAGTTATAGATAAGCGTTTTGCAAAATAATGTACCGTCCGATCGCAAAAAAGTTATTTTGCTTGGGTCTGGCTTATTTTCATAACAAAATTAGCGATATTTTTTGGGTGCAAAAATCTGTAAAACTACGACGTCAAATGCTACCAAAAAATTAGGTACACATTATGATATATTTATGGTTGAATAATATGTAGGGATTCTTCGATTAGAAAATCATGTTGCTGAGAAAAAGAATATTTTCCAAATCACTGTAAATCTATCTGGCCTGGCTTAAAGCATTACACGGAAATCAATACGACAGAAAAATAGAAAAGTTTAATTAATATAAAATACAATCACAACGTAACAGAGTCAGATGCTGCCCTTGGACTAAATCTTAAAGTAATAATGAGGACACAAAACGACCTTAGCAAAGCAAATCTTTTTAACAAAAAAAAATAGGGGGAAAAGTGACTTACTTCGTCATTGAGGCCTTCAAAGTTTCAAGGCAAGCAAAAAATTAAAACAACTGGGTCTAGTCAAGGTTACAAGACTAACGATGATGACAGTGATTAATCAACGTCCTCGCTTGTTGCGTCTAAAAATAATAAACACATAAAATAATCCGGTAAACTGTACACCCGGTCTTTATGCGTACGTTTAGGAGTACGTCACAACCCATAAAACGAAAGAGTTCGGGCAAAGTCAACAGTTTTATGCCAAAATATGTGATCAGCGCTTATATTAACATTGTAAAACCTGCGTCTTGTCAACAGCGAGAACATTCAAGACGGAACCAATGTTTCCGTCAGACAAGAAATTAGGAATAGGCCACGGCCTATTAATAGAAACCATCCCAGCCTTCTCCTGGAGAGATTCACGAAGACCATGGAAACCCGAGGTCAGGGAACTTGACCTCGATCCTCACTAATGCGAGGCTTGTGTTTAACCCGCGCTGCAGGTACTCGTTAAAAAACTCCCACACGACTCAACGAGTAAGAACTAATTGGTTTTCACATGTTAAACGGGCGACAATTTACTGCAACAACGTAATGTGCCGTGGACTGTTCGTCGGAAACGGATACTCTCGTATGTAGGCTGTTCGGAATAAAGCGAACACTGACACAAGCCCAGCTAATGTTCTATTTTCGGCCAATTCGTATCTTTCTGCGCGTAACGGCTAACGACAGGAAATGTATAACCCCTCTGGACACATCACTTGGTGTCTGCGCGTGAAAGATAAATTGTGCTGTCAGTAGGTACGTATATTACTTGATAAAAAAAAGTTTATTAATTATATCAAATGGAAATACGTCTGTTTCTGTAGAATTTATTTCTATATTGTTGTATTTAAATAGGAAAATATACGGAACTACATAAGCAAATCGCTGCCAACCATACTAGTTGTAAGGTAACTATTATCGACGTTGAACTATATGCAGTAAATGCTGATGATATTTTTTCAAAGGTTAAATCTTAAGTGATCACTTTATTCCGAACGACCTATAACACAGTTTACGACTGTAATTTACTTTAAAGTATTTTACACGTTCAAGGCCTAGAAGTGCGGAAGCGATAAGGACGAATCAGAACACGCATCACGCCTCACCCTAGCCTCTAGATGCATTTTCCTCGCCGATAACTCGCCTCTACACTCGAAAACTGAATTAGTGAATATCCCCTGATTCACGCTGATGGATGGAGCAGTTTCAACAAATTGAATCAGGGAGAAACCACACAGAAATTAGTAACTATTCACTGTTCCCGATAAAGAGTGCCAACATTCCACAAGTTAATTAATGAATGTCCACAGATTTTCCAGTAATTGTTCACATATTCAATAAGTAAAACTGTTCTTCGAAAACAATTGAAAAAAAAAACGGTGAATGTTCACTGATTCACTTGTGAGATGTTGGCGCTCTTAAAAGAAATCAGTGAATATTCACTAATTAAACAGCAATTATTTTTACTTATTCAAATTGTTCAAACTGCTCCATCCATCAGCGTGAATCAATGAATATTCATTTATTCAGATTTAGAGTGTATGAGACTTTCTGTGGTGACCCCACCATTCTATGACGTAATATTAACGATGAAGTAGTATTGTACACGGCAATAGATTAGACTACCTTTTCGAATGTTTATACGCCAACATTTATCATGCCTAAAAAGGACAGTATAATCATACAATATATATACTATATATATTTGCCATTTTCGGCAGCGTAACAATTATATTTACGTAACGGTAATATAAAAAACTCGACTCATGGGTTAGACTAGGTTACTGCGACATCATACGTCTGTGATTAGCGGCTAGAATACCAAGAAGCTGGGAGTTTAAACATCCAATCACTGAGCACGTAGCAGAGCTGCGGGTGTGCACGTACATTGAAACAAAGTGGTGCAAAAATATCTTCGCGAAAACTACCAATCCCTAAATATTACGTAAAGATCTTGAATTTGTCTCTAAAAACCTCCAACCAACTATAGGCCTAACACGTGCGAATGTACTGGCATCTAAATCGCCAGCAAAGATTTTTGGCGAAAAAAAATATGCAACATTTAGTTTCAATGCCTCACGTACACAACTGCAGCTCTGGTACACAGTTATATTGGCAGCGTGTGTTCGTGTAGATGCGTCACTCATTTGACTGTGCCAGTGAGAATAACTTCTCTGCGCCACAACCCGTCTGTGATTTGCAGGTAGATCACAAATATGTTGAGAGTTAAAAACAGCCAATCACTGATCATGAAGCAGAGCTGCAGATGTGCACGCGAGGCACTGCAACAAAATGTTTCATAATTCTTTCCACAAAAAATCACTGCCACTACCAATAAGTAGGGACCCTTGTTTTTCGAGAAAATAATATTTCCCCGCTTTGTTTTGGTGCCTTACGTGCACATCTGCTTTGGGGTCAGTGATTGGATTTTGGTTTTTCAGACTGCCGTACACGGACAAATAACAACCAGATTCGTAAACACTGCTGTAGAAACAAGTGTTAGACGTTGACTGCACTCGGACGAGTGAATCAACGCACGGCACATATCCTCTTCTTTTCTTGCGACTCCTCTTGACGATTTTGTGCCTGTGCTAGCATAATTACAAAACACGGCTTTCTGCCGATAATCCATTTAAAACTTGCCCTCCTCGCCAATCAGTGTTCACCCAGACCCAGTTTTATTTAGGCCTTTACCCAGGCGGCACCTTATGGGTCATCGGAACCTAATCTTTCTAGCATCTTTACTGCCTTTTACTCCTGCTCCAGTTGTCTTAGCCACTGGTCGAAATCTTCGAGTCGTTTCCTATTCTTAAACAGCTATAATCTACGCACGCTAAGGGTTTTTCGAATAAACTTGTAACGAGCGAAGCTCTGCACACTATTCGGCGTTCTGGGTAGGCAGCCACCTTAATAAGCTGGTCTTTTAATAAGAGCGCCTGTTTTACTGGCATTAAGTTCGCATATTGTTCTTGGTTCGTGAAGGAGGTCTTCCGTGATTGTCAGTTATCAGGTTTCTTTCAATGTACTGTCCGCGCGCTAGCAGGTATGCCAATTACTGCTAATTGTTACATCCTGGACATTGCTGGGTTTCTTGTAAACATTTGTTTCTGCAATCAATCTGATTGAAAGAACTGAAGCCATTCGTTATTTGCGAACTATCTTCTAATTTTTAACAACCTATAGTTGCTCGAGATTTTAAATTATGTCCTCGTTACAACGATATATGTGGTATTTTACTTGTAAACGCTGTGAATACGCCAGAAAAATGCGACGAAATCTTTATTTAGAACTCCTGTTTTCGTGTCGCAAGTACGTAAATGCTTATTTACATCAGGCATTATGCTTGAGTAAGCTCGGTGAGATACAATCTCATATAAATAACTCCATGCTTTTTTTTAAACATTACTTAATGATTTAAAGCAAAAGCGTTTTAATTTGTACTTGAATGTAATCTTGTTCAGCTGCCTCGTGTTAACTGTCGGCATAAGTGGCAGCGGGAAATAACAGTTCTTGTTGTAACGGTGTTTTTCTGGTCGAGAATCACTGAAGTGTGTTCGATGTGCGAGACATACGGTGGGGCAGGTTCAGGCGGACAACTAATCGAGTTTATGTACGAGGCAGGTAATGGAGGCGGCCGACAGGAGAGCGCCAGAGATGGAAAGGAATTTGAGCAGAACTTGTTTCCACGATATCGTCTATTATTCCGCCCAGTCGAGGAGGAAGCGAACGACTCCGAGACTAGTTGTTAACGGTGTTTGGACAGCGTCAGGCGGCGCGACCCTCGTTGACTGGACGTCACAGGTTAGTTGCCAGCCCTAGGGGGGCGCGTTCCTACACACAACCTTCATACTGGTGATAAAACTCTAGCGACAGCAATGTGGGCGCCATCGAAAGTACAGCCCCATTGATGTCCTTCCTGCAATACATTCATTACTTTTACGACACACGTTCTACCTACAGTACGAGTATGTAAGATAAACCCGTAGACAAAACGTACATTTTTTATTATATTGCCCCCCCTTCCCATTAAATTCGAGTAAATGTTTCCCAAGAGCTATAAAGTACCTAGACTTGACTTTCAGACACAGTTTAAACGCTGGTGTGTGGCATACCATCATACATGATCATACGTATAATATTCCAATAATTAGCATACTTCTTGGGCACGAAATTTATTTACTATATTATTTGTTATAAATGGTTACGAACGTAGAAAAAATATTTTACTATAACATTTGAGTACGGCAAATATACACTCTATTTATTACACACAATGCTATATTTATATTAGCAAGTCCCGAAAAAATACACATAGGCCTATGTTAAAAGGAAAATAATAACCATGGCTTCAAAATTGCTCACTTAACCATGTATAACATATAGGCTATATAGTGCAATCTTTGTATTATCGACACGCTTCTTAAAACTTTCTGCGGTGAACATGTCATTCCATGACGTAATAATAAATTAAAAATAACGATGTGTTACCCACTGGTGTTGTAAACATCCTGTAACGGAATTTTCCTGCTTAAAAATGACAGAGGGAACCCCTTTCTACGCTGTTGTCACGTCACTTTTACGAAGTTAATGTGGTCGTCTGCCCAGGCTGCTGAGCGACGTACACAGAGCTTTGGCCGTTAGCAGATTATTCTAAAACAGTTGAACGGATATGAGCGATGTTTACTTACGAATAGCATTTAAAGAAGGGTTACAAGTGTGTATAACTATTTCAGGTTCCCCATCACTCACTAAAGCATATTTTCTAGCGGCTTAAAATGGCGAAAATGGGAGTTTTTGCGGTCTTTTTTAAGTATTAAAATCTTCGCACACTTTTTTTTAAGGAAAATGCGTTTATATACACGTTTATATTTAATATTATGTCATAAAGTGATAGGATCATCACTGAAAGTCTCACAGAGATTAGTAGGCAAGAAGACTGCACTGCCAGTTCAGTGACTTGCGCGTGAGAGGCTAAAAAGCGACGGAGCTGTAAGGTCGACTACGAAGCGCGCATCAAATGCCGCGTCGCCTCAACGAGTCAAGCGCTGAAATAGCGTGCAAGCTTCCCGCCGAACGGTTTTTATAATGGGACATTAAGCGGTGACCATATTATTTTATTGATGGAAAGTCGGCAGCTAAGTTCAGTGCAGGTCGCAATCTGAATTTCACATACATCCGGTTAGTGCATTTTGAAGTGCGGAAGTCTGAAAAGGCCGTTTTTAGCCATGTTGGATGGCTTAGAAACAGTGATTTTATGAGCGTGGTGTCATAACAATGAGGTTCCGACCTTGTCTGAAGTTTGTTTTCTTTTTGTACGTTGGCACAATGTGCACACGCGGAATATTTTCGCAGAATAAACCTGTTTGCGAACACACTGCAACGCATTTGAAGCGTGGGGTAGGCGGCCGCCTTAAGGCGTGATACGCCTCGCCGCTTCCGCACTTTTAGGCCTTGAACGGGCAAATATCATTCACCCAAACGGCCACCGTAATATTCGAAACGTAATAAGCAGACGGAAACCACCAGTCCTACCTAAAAAAAAAGTGATTTAAAAATATTTTTCGTGTGAAGACAAATACGGGGCTGCGGTTGTCGCAGTGACTAGCGCACTCGCCTCCCACCAAGGCGATCCGGGTTCGATTACCGGCTGGGTAGGACCCCGGAATTTCGCATGAGGAAATCGTGACGGACGATGCCGTTCGGCAGGTTTTCTCTTCGATCTGCTATTTCCTTCGTCCTTTTAATTTTCCACTTTAAGGCCTCATTTCATGTCATTCAAGCAGACGTATATCGTGCAGTTTGGGATGCGATACCCTGGTCGTTGGGTTATTAAACGGTTATAAAACATTGTTAGGGTGACGGGACAGGCGGTGCCCTTAATATTAGAAGCAGTACAAAATAATTATCTCGGGAAAAAATGTTCCATGCCGTCAGACTTAATAACGGCGTGGGCGGACAGGGCGCTACACTAATCTCGAGAACAGCGCAAATGTTGACCGACGGCAGATGAACATTTCCCGGTGTTGTCTCAGAGAGGGCGGGGAGGTGGGGCAGGTATGTGGGAGTTGTCGGGGGGAGGGGGAAGTGTTTGTTGTAGCTGATAAGGCTACACGGCGCCCAGAGAGCGAGGTGAAAGCGGGCGACAGACGACCCTGCGGTCACGTGTCCATGTTCGGGGTCACCGCGCGGCGAGGCACGCCAGTAAGGAGAGCAGGAGAAATAAAACAAGGGGATGTCGGAGGGTGGGGGGGGGGGAGATATGTCCGGCGACCCAGCTGCGGGAAACGCCCACTGTCGAGTTCCAGGTTCAAGTCGCGACAGGCAGGCTTTGCGTACCGCGAACTAGACACACGGGGATCAGTGTTGGATTACCTAGGTCTCAGGGCTGTCCAACAGCCGGTGAAACGCAAACACTGCGTTCTCATTTCTAGACACATGCAAATTTCGCGTTATTATTCGGCGACAGGCTAGAATTAAGTGGCCTATACTCAGTTGAACACATTCCGTGGCGACAGTGGCCCGGGGTCTTCGCCCGCATTACACAGTACAAGGCATTTTACACGTGCCATTATATCATTGTTTGAGAAAGTCCTTCAGGTGCGCCATACAAACTGCTGGTGAATAATACAAGTCAGATGAGCACATAGAAACTTGCAGTCCAGTCTGTTGTCAGATAAAATCACGAACTTTGCAGGTCCGTACTCACAACTAGAGATGATGGTTCATCGCGGGAAAACTTGACTGTTTGCTGGATTTCAACACACGTTCAACTTATGGAAAGATTACTGGCTCTCGCTTGTTTGTAGAGCTGTTACCCTATTTGGCTAAGCCAATAAGAACCCCGCTACTGTAATATGTGATGCCTATTACTGGTTTGCAGATGTATAACACCAAATCATACATGTCCCAAGAAACTACAATATTTTCAAGGGTGCTAGTTGACGCTACAGCCACTGACACGTTGCTGTGTAGGTGCCGCTTATTACTGACTGCTCACAACACGATAAGTAGAGACAGGAAACTTCACGAAAATAATTTTGCACCACTTTGTTTCAGTGCCTTACGTGCGTACCTGCATCTCTGCTTTGTGGTCAGTGATTGGATGCCGTAACACCCAGCGTGTGGAGGTTAATCCCGCAAATCACAGACGTGTTGTGTCGCAGTTATCCGTGTACTGATTGGCACAGTCAAATTAATAACGACTCTGCACAAAAACACTCTGTCAATAGCCATGAAGTCGAGATACAGGAGTGCACGTAAGGCACTGAAACAAAGTATGGAGCAAAAATCTTTTCACCAAAAATTCCCGTCCCTAATAATAAGTAGCCAGTAGATATTTCGTGGTCATTGGTATACGTAGGCGTGTGCCCAGGAGTTTACAGTTCTCGGCAACTTGTGCCCTGTCTGCCTACTAACCTCGAGCCGCCACTGGTGGTACGTAGTTGACTGAACAAGACCAGGGCCTTGATTCTGATTGGCAGTCCCCTGTTGTGAAAGATTCCCTATTCGTTGGACCTCGTCTTAGGTTGCTCGCCTGCAAGAGTCATGTCGGCACCCAGTTAGCTAATAACCTCTGTGATTCCTGATTGGCTGATGACCTAGTGAGCAGCCAGTTTAAATCCTAAAGCAGGTACGAGGGAATGCAGTCCGTGCTTGCTTACACGTCTGTTTCTGCCTCGAAAGTCCAGCAGGGCTTGTGTAATGAACTGCTATACTATTGCAATCATAGCAAAACAGCACTTGTATTTCAATTCTTGCCGCCCTAAACTGAATTCGCGGTCCCTATAAATGCCGGTAGCTAAGAACAGTCTTCACGCGTGTTACGTCTTGCATACAGTGACCTCGTTTTTTAAGGCTTGCTCGCCTCAATTTAACGTAGTCAGCAATTACACCAACTAACCCACTTTAAACTGGTCATATATGGAACATATCTGACGCGAGAATATGATGCAGGCCACTGACTCAAACTTTCACCGTGCCAACGTGTTTATACATAAACATATCGTGTAACGCATGCTACATTTTAACCACCCGACCGTCAACATTTAAAACAGACAATCAGTTTTAACATTCACCGCGGTCATCTCACACGCGAAATTACAAGCTTGTTGATAAAGAAAATCTGGAATATTACACGAATCACATGCTTATCCTACTGTGCGACAGTAAAGCACAAATAGATTGCGGGTCGTTCAACTCACCAAAGCGGGAAATATTAAGTGTTCCTGAATACCAGTCTAACCTAAATATACGCCACCCCGCTGATTATTTTGATCATCTCGGCGCAATTTTTTGTCTGAAAGCGCTATAATGAAAGGTGACTGAACCCTACTGCGAAATCGTGTCACTTTACGACCGACGTGCCTGTAAAAACACACGTTATTATCCGACACAAACCCTCAATTTCTGTAAGACTCTAAACTTTGTTCTAAATAATTTTTTCGACATTTCACTCCGCTTAACCAATTATCTACATAGACAATTTAAAACCGCAGTCTCTGACCACGAATAACCTCATAGTAACTACTTGCAGAAAATAAAGACAGCATAAAGTAGGTCACTTAGATATAGTAGGAGTAACGCATTATTATTCTGCAATAAAGTATGACATATTACAAATTTCACAGCCAGGTTTAAATCCTCAAAAAGTATTCGCGTGTGTTAGTTTTCGAAAGCATAACAGTATACATGAAATCACATTTCTGCGTACAATACAAAAAACATATAACCCTCGTTTGAATATTTTCGGACCACTCAAACATAGGCCAACGAATAAAATCAATTATTAAATAAATTAGCGCAGATTGCAAATTCGTATCAATTTCACATAAATTTGCTAAGAGAAAATAAAAATACTAATAAAGGTGAGTCATAACTAGTAACGTTTGCTACAATTTTCTGTAGTATTATTCTGGCGTCACCACGTAGAATTTTTATCTCGATCAAACAATACTTTTAAAAAACCAAATAACGAAAATTTTACTGGTTACTACGATACCGTGTTTATAATTAGAATTTATTGGTTTGTGGACATACGCCATTGCTCATGTTTTGCTGATCAAACCTGTGTTGAATGACAAAGTACGAAAACGAACAACAAAAAAACAAATATACAACGTATACAAAAATAAAAATATATATATATATAAAAAACAACCCCAGAGGAATTCTGTCAGTTTTTTTTATTGTAAACTCCCATTGCAGCAAACATTTATAAATCACTGTGTTTATAGCTGTGCGAACTTGCAATTAAGTGTGGTGAATGTCGGTGGTAACAAAAACACATTCATTCTACGTCGCGAAAAGCTGCCATAACGAGATGTTAAGGCCATGATCTCTCGTTTATTTCAAACAATTGCAAATAACTCAAATTTTTTTTTAACCAAATGCTTTGAAAAAATTTGAGACAGTGTACAGTCATACGATACACAATTTTGCCAGACCGTTTATTTAAAATAATGTACCATTTGCAAGAAAAAAATTATTTTGCTTAATTTTGGCTTATTTTCACAACAAAATGTGTACTATTTCGGGGGCAAAAATCAAAAAAATCAGTTTAGTGTATTGCAACAGAAAAATTCATACAAAACCTTTGGTATATAAGTGTTAAAACTGCCAAAGGAATTTTTGATATATGTATTAATTTGCGTTACAAAAAATATTTTCGACACCACTGCTAAACTAGGGAGCAAGGCCTTAAGGGGGATAGAGCGCCAAAGCAGTGAATTTTCACAATTTTTGTTTTAACTTTTTCCCTTCGCTTATAATCGGAAATCAAGGCTCGACAATCCCTAGATTACACTTTTATACACCTTCTTACTTTATTACATAGTCACAGACTTTCTTATTTTTGGAGCACTGATGGCAGACAGGAAAAATTTCTCTTTTTTCATACCTGCCGTCACTGCTCCAAAAATAAAACAGCGTGAGACTGTGCAGTTATGTAATAATTTGTACAAAAGTATAATCTCCGGATTGTCGAACCCTGATTTTCGGTAACAAGCGAGAGGAAAACGTTATGTCGAAAATTGTGAAAATTCACTGCTTTGGCGCTCCATCCCCCTTAAGTTGTCGTGATAAGAGCTGACAGTAGCGTGACCCTCCCTCTTACACGGCCCTTGAATTACTGGTTCAAAAATCCGAGCACGGCTTAGTTAAGGGCCACGAACTTTCCGCGAACATAATTTTGCCCCAGATTGTTTCAGTGCCTTGCGTACGTTACTGCAAGTTGCTTCTGTCAGTCAATATACGCACAGAACAAGACACGTGACAGTTAAAAACATCAAATCACTGGCTATGAAGGAGAACTGCAGACGTGTACAAGGCTTTGAAACAAACTGGGGCAAAGTTCTTTCCGCGAAAAGTTCGTGGTCCTACTCTTTACATTCTGATTCGTGAGCCTTCGTCGTGCGTCTGGGGTGTTAGTGAGACATACATTGACAAATATAACTATTTAATATGGTACATCTAATGTACCGATTTTAATGAGCACTTGACCGGTCGACTATTACGTTTTCAGTAATAGAGTTTAAATAAGAAACAATTATTATAACACGCTGGATCAAGATAATTTGTTCCATCCAAAGTGTTGTATGTAAAACATAATGTAGAATATTGCGATAGACGGGAAGCAATTACCTTATTTCAGATGGTTTATTAATGTCCCCCGGTTGTATGCACTTAGGTTTAATACGAGACGGCTTAGAAACTAACTAAACCTAAGTAAACGACACAAACATCCATGCCTATGCTGGGATTCCAACCCAGGGCATAACCCCCTTGTTGAGATAACTATGCCTGCCAGTCAACAAAATATTTGGTTGAGTTAACTGTCACGAGATTGACTGTAATCAACTAAACTATACACCATCTTTAGAGATGATGGTATACCGCGAAAATTGTTTGTGCCATCATACCCTTGAAAACACTGTAGCTTTTTGCAACATGTATTATTGGGTTATAGCTAGAGTCTCGGAAATTTCGCGGATTCAACTGAGGAGAGGATAGATTTCTAAGTCATGTATACGTTGGAAACTTTTTCTATCGGCCCAGTGTTTATCAAACGTGACCTTGAGGACTCAGAACCAATGGCGGACATGCATAAAAACACTCGTGGACTCCCGCGCTACGTCGTCAAATGTTCAATGCTCACTCACTGGAGCAGCAGCCAATGTACAAGTAGCTGAGGACATAGTGTACACAGGACTGTGCAGTCCAGCCTGCTGGTTGTTGAACCCACGAAATATCCGGGGCTCTAGTTATAGCTAGAGCCGCGACTTTATGGCGAAAAGATTTTTGCAACATTTGGTTTCGATGCGTCATGTGCACACCTGCAGCTCTGCTACGTCGCCTGTGGTTGGATGATTTTATTCTCACTTGCCTTGGCAAATTGTAGACGTACAGACTCACAATAATCTTATTCTGATTGGTGCAGTCAAATGAGAAACGTGTCTGAACAAAGACATGCTGCCAATAACCTTGAAACAGAACTGCCGATGTGCACGTGAGTCACTGAAACTAAGTGGGGCAAAAATTTTTTTCGCGTCAAAATCGTGGCCCTAGTTATAGCTTATATAGGCTACGTTTGACACAACGTAGCTGTCTATATACCAATAAATCAATAACAGACATCAAATATTACAGTAGTGGGATTCTTATTGGGTTAGTCAAATAGGACAACAGCTCTACGTACAAGGGAAAACCAGTAATCTTTACATAAGCTGAACGTGCGTTGAATCCCAGTAAACAGTCAAGTTTTCCCGCGATAAACCATCTTATTTAGATAACTATGACTGCCAGACAACAAAATGTTTGGTTGATTTAACTATTGCGAGATTGGCTGTAACCAACTAAACTAAACCATCTTATTTAGATAACATTGTCTGCCAGGCAACCAAATCTTTGGTTGCTTAAACAGTTACGAGGTTAACTGTAACAAAACTTGTTCTCGATGTAACCCTCAGGAGACGTTGACAAACACGGACGATGAAAATCACGGGAAGAGGAGACAGTGATCGAACCGACGACCTCACAAGTGTGAGGAGACTGTCTAACCACAGCACCGGGAATTGCTACCCTGCTCAGTAATTTACATAAACACAGTACTCGCAGCATGCCTTCATTGCCCGTCAACCGCGTGCAGCTGGCTAGCATCTTGTAATTATTGCAGCAGAGTTTTCCCGGATATCGCGATGTGGGAACATTCTCTCCTGCATCACCAGATTGAACATTTGCCAGTTTTGCCTTCTGTTTCGAAGCTCCGATGGCTAACGACGCAGAACGATTGGTCTTCTAAGAGTAAGACACGGCCTATAACAATTTTCACGTCCGCTTGTAACCATGTGAAAAACAGCTGAGGAACGCACAAAACTACTGCACTGGTGAAAATATTTTATAATAAACACATTCACCACCAAACGTTTATGATCGTACTACTTGTCAATATTCGTACTATACCTGGCATCTCTGAATTAAGGACGTTGGACCCGTAAAAATCCAAAATTTCATATATTTGTGTCAAACACTGTTCTACTTTTACACATAAGATAACATGTCATTTCCCCAAATAAAAAAAAATTAGGTCCCATAGTTTTAGCATAATCGCCTATCAAAGTCGCAAAATGGCAGTTACGGTGTAGCCAAGATAATAAAAAATAATTAACTTCCAGAAACAAGATAATTCATATTAATTCTTAATGATGTGAGCTACTTCAAGACACTTTTGTGAACACAAAGCGATAAATTTTTGTATTTTTAAAAAAATTGACGAAAATGAAAAAATTTTTGCATAACTTTGACTTTTGGCTACTACTGAAATTTTCAAAACTAACTTTTGTCAACCATGTCATAAAATGCATTGATACACTGATTATCAGTTACTGTAATTTTGAATTTATCAGTTAATTACTTTTATTGATTTTGGCTACACCGCAATGGCCATTTTATGACTTTGATGAGTGATTATGCAAAAACTATGGGGCCTAATTTTTTTTTATTTGGGGAAATGACGTGTTATCTGGTGTGCAAAAGTTGAACAGTGTTTGGCACAAATATAAACAAATAAAATTTTACGGGTCCAACGCCCTTAACAGCCATGACAACTACGGTACGTAAATAAACTAGTTCGAACGACAAACGTTGCTCAAATGACAGCCATGAAAAAGTGATTATCTTACACGAACGACTACAGTAGACACATCTGTACCAAACACCATGCTGTATGGATAACAAATTTGAACTAAACAATAACATATGTCCTGTCGACGAGCAAAACGTTCTATCCCTCTATTCTACGATGTGTGAGAAAACACTTAAGCCGTAGTTAACAGAGATTAATTGGCCTTGACCTCATATTTCCACTTGTTTTACGATAGTTACTTTTTAAGACTAAACGAGAGAAGATACCCTAAAATTTTTTCCCATTTTTACTGAAAATAGTTTTTGCTATACAGGCAGCCCTCTACTCCCATACAAAATGTGTTCTTAAAAATGTGCATGGAAGTCGATGTATGAAAGTTGTTCCTTTAATAACGAAAAATTGTAATAAAACGTAGGTTTTATGATATTGAGATGCAAGTAAGTACATTATTTTAGTAATTATTTGATACATACATAATAAATTAAATAACTATTTCAACACAACCGAGGACTTAAAATTACAATACATATTCAAAAAATCACATTTGTTTGGTAGTGTTAACTGGCTATAAAATATGTTTTTTAAGTTAATTATGTTATGAAAGTCTCACTCCATTGTATGAAAGTATAATTGATGTATGAAAGTCTGAAACGTATGATAGTTAAATGTTTGAAAGTGGAGAACTTCCTGTAGAGTCTATATTTTTTTCTAGAAGAAAACTGTGTAGTTACGGCTTAGTTAATTAACAAAGTTACGTTTGTTGACTAATTAGTTAAAAGCATAGTTTTTTTTGTCTTGAAAACAATTAGTCAACATATTGGGAAATATTAACAGAAAAAGTATAAAAATGTTTTTACAAGCTCTGATTTATGGCAGGCTCAAAAATAACTATCGCCGCAAAAGAAGTGTATATGGCATTATGGGGAAACAACCGCTACCAAGTCAGATTTGTTGATTTTATGAATAACGTATATTTGAGGACATTTATCAACATTCTGGCTACGTTCAAGCGCAGAGTAAAAGATAGTGGTTTATTAAAAGTTAGTGTTGATGGAATGTCTGTGTTTGTATATCCTGTAGGAACTTCCAGAGTAGAACATTTATTAATTACATTGCACGGTTTCATATGCAGTAATAGAACTAGCATACAGTTACTTGTGGCGTCATTAATTCTGTAAGTACATATGCTCTAAGGAATTTAATGTTCAGAAATAATGATGAATATATATTAATTCAAATCTCGACTTCGCCCTTGTAATGAAAGAGAGTCGGGGTCGTTGGGCGACTAAAGGTTGTGGGATCTCCAAAGAGTATGAAAGTAATAGACGAGATTGCCATGTTATTGACTGGTTTGAATTGCGCGCGCATGGTTCTACGGATGCGCAAGTCTCTTGGTAATACCGGTATGTTTTTCACTGTCGGTTTTCTTACCTAACAAGACGTTTGAAATAGAACAAGGATTTTTCTAATATTTTCAACTAAACTTTGTTACAGGGGCCGGGGAAAAGAAGGGAAAGTAGACCTGCCCAGAACGGACGCGCAGAGACGAATTAACGAAAATGAACAGCCAAAGTAGAGTCCACGGCTGCTTGACTCGGGCGCGGGACATGGCGGAGTACAACCTACCAAACACGAGAGCATCGACACAAACTCCGCGGATGTTCCCAGCGATATACACCCACACAGCAACGATGCGAACTGCGACGTAGCTTGGCATCGGCCCGCATCGCACTGGACGTGTGCGGGAGACGCTGATTTCCACGTGACCAGCGCCTCAAAGCTGCCCGAATACTTCTATCGCACCGCCTGGGGCGCTCACTATTATCGTGGAAGTCTGAGCGGTTATGCGGCCTGTCAAACAAACAGGGAACCTATGTATCCAATGTAGGCGCCTACCTGCGCGCTAGAGGCTCTAAAGCGGCAGAACTGTAATGGCTACCATGAAATGAGCATCAAATGCTGCATCATCACAAAGAACCAAGCGTTGAAATAGCGTGCAATATTCCCGCCGAACCATTTTTACTACGGGACACTTAAGAGGGCGTGCTAAATACTGTTGCGTGCCATGTTCCTGGAGGCCAGTGGTCGGCGGCTGTTTCGTAACACCTTGAGGGCTGGCCGATGACTCAAAGCCCGGGTGGCTCATAGTGGGAAAACCGCCGACACTACGTCATAGATACCTGTCCCAACTGCGCCTTAACCCTTCGAGGGCGGCGGACGTGACTACTAGCACATCCGAAACATGATGAAAT
>PNEQ01130610.1:0-18133 GCA_003012365.1 Medauroidea extradentata | reverse complement strand
TATTCTTAAAGTCCTTGTCTTGCCATGTTACTGCGGTCTGCACGGTCAACAGTGCAAAGTCCCAGACTGATTACTTATATACTAACACGTGTCCTTCACTTGCTTGCTCACCGCACCATTCTCCTTATGTGGTAGGCCGGGCACACTACCGTCAGGCGACCCCTCTTACAAATCAACATTATTATAACTAGCAACCACGTTACCTCCCGGGATACCATTAGGCCTATGCTGACGCCGGTACTAGCAAAAAAAAAGATTCTACAATCAAAGTTAGTAACCAAATTTGGAAAATTAATAGGGTAGGTAGGCCAAGTACCTTACACTGTGTCTGTTAAGTTGGTAGCTGTCACATGTAGGCTAGGGCAGATGTGGAAGGAGAGAAGAGACATTGTTAGCCTGGAATGTTACTGAGGTGTTACGAAGTAGTTCAGTGGTTGAGGAACCACACAGCTGAACATGAAGAAACCCACAAGCCACTACACAACATCAACCATAATGACTTTTCTCTGTCAGAGTGGCGCAACGCCAGCATGCAGCTATGCCAGCGTGTATATATGTTTGTTGGGTTGCAGACATTCTGGAGGAAGAAGATGACGACGGAGAACTGCGCCCGGTGAAGGCGGCCAAGCAGATGTACAGAGCATGTATGGACACTGGTAGGTCACAGTGCTATCACTAGCCAAAAATTACATGTCAGAGTTGAGGTTAACACATTGTATTGTTGTCTGTAGCTGTGATGCTAGATACACTAGTAGTATGTATAATGTTTCTTGAACTTCATGAGATCTGTCTTAGAGCTTGCATCCTAACCATGTTTGACAGGGTACTGTAGAGAATCCAGCCAGCCTGGGCCCTCCACTATGAGACATCATCTTACACGTACCACCACGAGAACTGTGTGTATCTGGCACTGCACTTGCGCATGAAGTACTCGAGTGTGGATTGCACATTTCAGAACAACACAAAGTGTCACCAGTAACGTGTGGTCTAAAGTCAGATATGATGGTTCCCGTGTTACAAACCTTCCTACATTGTACCTCACTTATTGTAATAGAAGGTGATCTGTTACAAGGTGTGCCTGTATATTTAGTAGTTGGATTGATGCTAGAGTTAGTACGTATATTCCTGTCATCTTGCTCTGTTCGCAGCTGGCTTACATTTTATATCATGTGCTGCAAACTTGCTACTGTACAGACACTCGAGCCTCGCTACTATGACAAGCTATGGTTTCTGAGAAATTTGTCATAGTTGTGTTGGTGTCGTTGTTTTCAAACTACCTGACATACTATAGTCCTTAAAAAAATTGTTTTTGGCTAAATTTGTGTTAAACTGTCACTGGCGTAAAACAGACTATTTTCAAGAAAGTAATAATGATGTCATTTAATAGACATAATTTTTCTGAAGGAATAGGGATACCGGTACCAGACAAGCCTATAATAATTACCAAATATCCAAAATTTTAACAGAGAGCGCCAGCGATGAATGCCGTGGCGTATATAGGCGGTGTTGCATAACAATGTACGCGCCTAGATACTTTCTTGTGACAAACTTGGTGGCAGCTGCCTTGCGGCGGATGAACGATATCAGGGATCTAGGTACACAGTCAAAAAAGTGTGGTGGCGGACAGCACGAGAACTAAAATGGAGACAGCATGTATGTTCTCATTTCTATTCCTGACTGGAATACAGGGGTTTCAATGTTTTATAGCTGAGTGTGGTGCAGTTATTTTCAAGTGTTTACTGTGAATAAACCAGAGCAACCATCGAAAATACTTTTTTGGCAAGAAACTTGGAGGGGGGGGGGGGGAAAGAAATATTTATCACCGAAATTTTGAGATTATTACTGTTTTTGTTCTACACTGTTGAATATGCATGCCCTTTCACACTGTGGCATGTGTCGAATAATTTGTGCGCTTGCTCGAGACAGGTAAAAATCAGCTTGGACAGGTGAATGTAATTGTTTACTTGTCTGTTGGGTAGGTGGTGTATTTACCAACAAAAATGAGAGATGCCAATGTTGGTAGTTACGTTATTTTCCCGTGCTAGTCGTGAACTGTGTTTAGCGGTGGCACAAAGTTAAATTCGAAGCCAATATTCAGTAGGAACAGAAGTGGGCGCATGTGTCTGCATTGACTTTGAGCAAGGTCATAAGTCTGTGTTGTATTCCGGCAGTGTGCCAACAAGAAACGTGTCGGACCTACGTTTGAACACTACCAAAACTAGACAGACTGTTCGTTGAAAAGCAATGCTAACGCTAGACATGCTCGTTTTCACACATGGCTCACCACCCGTGATTATTTTCTTGGTTTTTATTTTATTTTCTTCTTCTTTTCAGCTGTCCAAACTGACTCAACCCAAGACAGAAAAACATTGGCTTACCCCCTTTCCCACCCTCCCCCTGATACAGTGTGTACGTTACTTTAACAATGCAACGCCCAGCAGTAAGGATATACCTATTGCTTTTTGCTCACGTTTATGGGCAGCATATTTTGTTAAATTGTAATTTTTAAGTAGTGTACAGTAAATGTTGAAATTAAAATGAACTAAAAGATAAAACATGTAAGTAATGGCCGACTGTGTGAGCGCGAAGCTTGGTGACACGCAGACCAGCAGACGCATTGAAACAGGAGACAGTAATGCATCCTCTAATTTGTTGTCCTTTCTGCTTATCTCAAAAAGCTCAAGGTCTAGGCAGTAAAATCTGAGCTGTAGTAGGCCAAGAAGCGATGAGCAATACTAGTTTATGTGTGTGTGCGTGTGCGCATAAGAGACAGCGCTATCGTATCTCCCAGGCATTTCTCGTGTATGCGTGGTGTGTACCTATGTGTGACTCAGGTATAGCACAGTGGGCGGCAATGATTCTTAGTGAAGGAAATGCATATGTCCACCGTTTTTTCAGTCAGAACTCGCAGTTCTTGTTCCGAATAGCCATGTCGTCATTTGATCTAAGCGGAAGCTTCTTGGGACCACCAGACAACAGTGTGTCTGGCATCTGCAGCATAGCCTTTCGGTTTTTATCTTTCCCTTCCTCCCTCTCTCTCTCTCTCTCTCTCTCTCTCTCTCTCTCTCTCTCTCTCTCTCTCTCTCTTTGTCTCTTATGTGGAGTTGCTAGCTGGCTATGATTTTGTGTACAAGGAGGCTGAGGGAAGGAGAGACGTGTATTCTTATTGTCCTCTCTCTTTGAGGGAGTGTCCGGGCAATATATAATTTTACTGCTGTCGGGCAAGCCTCTTCTCCCACTTGTGAACCATACACAGGATCTAGGTCCAAGCAACAGTGCAGTGGGCTGGTGTGCAATTTGTTGGTCACTTTCCACTGCATTCTTCTTCAGTACTGCTGTACTATAAGTAGCACACATCTAAAAATACAGTAATATCTCAGTTTAAAGACTTTCAAGGGACTAAAAAAAATTGTCCTTTACTTTAAGGTGTTTTTAAACAGAATGATAAAAGTATGTTGGAACTTAAGATGGGGCCAAAAAATACAGTTGTTCAAGTTAAAGAATCTTAAACTGGAAGGCTTTAAACTGAGAGCTTACTATAGATACCCCTCTTTCTTAGCTGTTGGTGCCAGCCAATATCTATAGTCTCTGCTTACCCCCTTCCCCTCAAGCATTGTAATGTGCTATGTGCTTGGGACTAGTTCGTGAATACCCTCTATCTGTCTGTCTCTGTCCTCTGCTTTTCTGCGTCAGTCAGGACACGAGCCTTAACTGCAGTAGACGCAGTGGATAGTCTGGCATGAGTCACTTACTCACAGGTGTGCGCGCACACACACACACATACACACACATACACACACACACATACACGTGCACGTATAGAAAGAGGTGGCCAATGTGTAGGTACATGTATTTATATGGGAAATCACAAGACAAGCAGCAAGTTTGCTTCTTTATTTTACTTAACAAACAGGCTCTTTACATGACACACGTTTCGTTTCGGTTATTGGGTACTGGAGTTCTCCTCCATACCTGGAGCTCCAAGTCTCCCAGGGCTTCAGGTTCTTCTGCTCCCCAGTCGGGACACACAGCCTCAGGCTGTCCTCTAGGATGAGGGTCAGCTGACTCAGGGTAGGGCTGGGTCTCAAGGTATGTAGTGTCAGCCATCACTCCCCAAAGTTGATTGTTTGGGGCGGGGTGCTCCATTGTGTTCTGGGTTGGAGAATGTCTACTCCAGGGACAAGATTCTGGACAGCATCCCACTGCTGGATGTTTATGGCAGCCGACTGGAGTCGGTCCCACGACTGCTGTTGGAGATGTTGATGCTGCCAGCTTGACTCTTCTCTCGCCAACTGACACACTCGCCTCGGGGTGAGCGGCCCCTATGGCAGCTCGGTAACAATCGCCGTCCCACTTCCAAGGGGGCTGGTGGATGGACAGCAGTCGGGGTGGATGTAGCTTTTGTAACGGGACTACCTATTGCCTGCTAAAATCGCCTCACCTGCTTAACCACTTTTGGCAACCTGTACTATTGCCAGTCTTGGGAACAGGAGTGGGGCATGGGATGATCAATCTACATGAGACGTGGGTATCTTGGGCCCAGTGGTCCTGCTACAAGGAACATGTAGCCAACCTATGGTGGTGGTGCATGGTTCCACCCCCCTGCACCGCAAAACTATAGGCGGTGCGGGACTGGGACGGATGCAGGTTCTCAGGCACATGTGGTGACACCCCTACTGTATGTGGTGACACACACCCTTAGCTCTCTGTCTTTTGACTGGATTATCCCCAGCAGTTGTCACTGAGAGCATTGTATTTCCTTTCCCCTCACTTTCACATCAACAGTGGCCCTGATGACAATTAAAAGGGGGAGCAAAATATATTTCAGTATAAGTGTGTTTTGGTCGGAACCTTAATGTATCAATAATAGTAAGAACGAGTTCAGGCAGCATCTCGTTTAAGAAAGACCAGTACAAGTAGAGTAGGGTGATGAGAAAAGAAGCTGTGCAATAAGCAGTGAGGGATAAAGAAATATATCCACATAATTAAAGGTAGTCTGTGATAAAGATAGATAAGATTTGGCATAACATTTAGTGGCCAGAACTCTAAGAAAGATGAGGTGGCTACTGAAATGAGGTGGGATTGGTAGGGAACTCTGGTCAGTCAGAATGGCGGCTCAACAAGCTTGGTTTCACCAGCACAGCATGAGCGCTCCTGGTGGCAAGTTGAACAATGCCTGGTGTGACAATATTTATAGCAGCAATGTAGGCCAAGCTTACTTCTTGCTACCCGCAGCAGAAAACTGTGCAGCTATGCTGGTACACCAGCTCCATCTTTGCTCTTCTCACAGACAGCTGTAACCTTTCATTATCAGGCTGAAGGGGGAGGGGGTTTTTCAGCTTGGAATTTGCCATCCACCCCCGTCTCCAAAACAATCCGTCAGTTTTGAAAGAGTGAGACATTTAGGATCTGCCACATACAAAGGGCGGCCAGGTCCATTGGTCCTAGCACTGAAGGTCCCTGGTGATATTGGTCCAAGTTAACATGCATTTAATTCCTTGCTGTCCGTGCACTTTGCAGTCCACAGCCAGCAGAATCCAGCAGTTGGATTCGCTACACTTTGCATGTTGTAGCACCTTGAGATCTCTCTGTCCACCTTCAACATCAGACTGCTTCCCATGAGTGTGTCATCCATATTCTTGCCGAGCTGCACAGTTTGCAGCTGCTTCTTATGACGGCACTTGCGCACCAACCAGACGGTCCAAGAGTCTGTATTTGAAAATTCTTGACAACTCAACGAGAAGCTCCTTATCTGCTATCTGTGTGACACACCTAGCAGCAGATGTTCGCTGCTGCATGACCCCATGATTGCAACGCCCCCTACAGGCCACAGCACCTTTGTTGCAATGAAATGGCAGCACCTTCTAGCCCACAACACTGCAGGAGAACGATGTTAATGCTGTGAGAGCCTGAAGCCTGCTCGCACAGTTATTTTTGCACGTTGTGAAAAATAAATGTGTTAATTCTGCAGTTTACGTGTTTTCCCATATCAAGCAGAAGCAAAAGCTGAGCAGTACTATTTGCTCACATGACCATCAGCTCTTCTTTTGTTACACTTCCCCTGCAACCCAGCCAGTTGGAAAACAGACCAAAACTGTGCACCAGTTGGAGCATACATATTGCGTTAGGTCATGTTTTCCTTCTCTCTGCTGTGCTTGTATTGCATAGTTGCCAATGTTGTCACATGTCAGAGGTGTGGCAACCATGCTGAGATCGTCAACCAGCGTGACTTGGCCGACTAACAGCAAACCAATTATTCAGGCTGGCCTTCCCACATTTATGACGAGACCCAATAATAATTATAAGAATTCATTACTGTAATTAATTTTCCTGAATCCTTCACATTTTTCAGTACTGCATCTACACAATAAAATAAGGTCTCTTCACTCTTTTTTTTTATTTTTTAAATTAGGTTTGTCGGGTATCAAGTTCTTCAGAAAAAATATGCCTATTATATGCAATCATTATTTCATTTTAAAAATGTCTCTGTTTTATACCCCTTATAGTTAAACTTGTACCTAGAACAAAAAACGCACTATTAAATTTTTTTTTCTAAGTAGCTTAAATATTGTAGTTCAGCAACTACGACAACACCGCAACTACGACATATTTCTCAAGAACCGTGGCTTTTTCATAGTAGCAAGGGCCAACTGTAATGTTCAGTCTCAGTACTGATGAATTTACCCTCCCAAAACCAACAGCAAGCAGTAATATCAGAATTCTATTTAAAAAAAACATTAAGTTTCGTTTTGCAGCTAAGAAAGAGCCTTGCTAAATTTCTACTTCCAGCGCCAAAATATACAGAATGTTATAAAATATGTGGGGGAATTCTCACATGGTGGAAAGTGCACGTCAAAAACCACTAAATATCACTGTTCATGTACATGTTATGTAAAACCTCTCTATTATAACTGCTCTTCAGTTTCCTGTAGATAGGGCCATAATAAATAATTTGCAGGATTTTCAGCAGATTTTTTTCTCATAACCCTGTTCACCCATTCTTATCATTAATTGTATTTAGTACAAGTTCAATAACAGCTTATGGAAAATTCATTTTTCAAATTAAATACAAATATATTTTTTAAACTGGAGGGCTCCTGAATAATTTAATACTGAATAAAGTTACATTCGACCACTCCTTGCATGAGGCGGTCCACCCACCACTTAGCCCTTTATTTATTTCCTGTTTATTTTTATTAATTTATTTCCATATGTTTTATTTATTGAATTTGCTATTGTCTATTTAATTATTTTCAGGTATTGTTGACAGGAGTTTGGTAAGGTATTGTTTGGCATTTGATCTGTATCAGAGTTGAAATTATCCAATTTTACTTTTCGTGAAGTGCACGTGTGCGGCTGCTCATTGAGTGTGCGAGTGAGACAGAGATACTTGTGCGCGGGCCGGCACCCGCTAATAACAGACGTTATTTCAAACATAAATTGTGATTTTTATATAATAAATGTAATTCTTATAAATAATATTCATGTAAATGTTTAAGTGTTAGGGTATTTATCTTTTGCTTTCATAAGTTTTATGTTGTATTTTATTAGGATGGTAATTTTCAGTTTTTGTGTTTTGGTGGGTGGCCACCAGAGGCAGCAGAGTGAGTGAAGGTTGGTGGCGTGGGTCTGCCATGTTGAAGCGTCTGTGTTTGGGGAACCTTGGTGCGTGTCGGACGTGTGCAGGTGTCTCGTACGGTTTTAGTGCTGGAGGAAAAGAAAAGATGGGCGATAAGGTTGTGATGTAGGGTGTAAGGCAGACTTTAATGTATCAGGGCGGTGGCCCCCGAACTTAATTTTCATTTATTTTGTCAATTATTTTTGCAGAGGAGGTTTTGCCCTAATGGGGTTTTGTCGGTTATAATGGCATTTTTGAACTCTCCTACGAATTACGCTTTCACTCTCTCTGAAGCGTCACCAGGTTCTTTAAATTTTACTAAGTAATAATGTAAACAGTTGTTGAACAGTCCTGTCGGACTACTGTGGGACTTTTGCTTGATTTTAACCGCAGTTTTAACCATGTAACTAGACTGGAGTAAACTAAGTAAATAAACTAATTCCGAGCTCAAAATTAAGTGTTGTCTGTCTCCAAGTATGGACTAGTTCCGTTACAAATTCATACACCATTCTTTAAGGATCAGACATTTAACTGACCAGGGTGGTCCAATAATGTAAGCATCTTAATTCTGCCTGACCCCTCACATTTCTGGTGCCGTGACCAGGATGGTCTGATAGTGTGGTGGAAACAGCCGACGCTTCTCACTTGCCATAAAAATATGACTAAACAAACTATAAGGTGTTAATTGTGATAGATGAAGAAATGATTACAGGGATGTATAATCAAAATGTTAAGTTATTTGTAAAGATATATAATGCAGGTCACATCATACATTCGCAAGTCCAACGTAGCGATCAAAAAGTTTGAATGCGGTCTAACTTGCCAGGCGCCCGCCGCCAAGTTTATTCTAGAACAATAGTTTTCTTGTCTCTTCCCAGAGCTGCTGCTTATTTGGCGTGTACGGAAACGTAGTAGGTATAATCTACTCTGTGGTATTGGTCACATGATCAGATCTACTCAGCTGTTGGATTTTTAATAGTTTTATTCGAATGTTAGTAAATTCTTTAGAGTTGTATATTGACGACCTATTTTAAAAAATGTGACAAAATTTGCAGAAGATGTATATTTCAGTTGTCGATCTGGCAGACCTATATCATTACACCAGGTAAGAACAGTGCAGAATATCCTTTTGTAGTGGTACAGTATTTGTAAATGTTATTACAGTTGCATACTAGTAATGTATACTGTACAAAAATGTTATAGTACCCTCTAAATATTTCAATATGAGTAAGGAATTGCAAAGTGAAATTTCTCTGAGGCATATCCGCCATTTTTTGTTTTAATCGATAGTGCATTAAAAATATTAAATATGTACACGTTCGGATGGCCTATAGTTTATTCCATACCTGAATTGCAATCTTTTTACTTGATAAACGCTTCTATATTTTTCATCTGACTCATCTGACAAAAACAGAACATTTCAAACTGTATTCATTGTTCAATATGCCGCCTTAAAACACTTTCTGTGTAGCCATATAGAAGCATGTGCTTTTTGTTTGTTTGTTATGCATGCTTTCCTGTTCGTTGTCTGCTGGCAGCTCCATCTACCCTGCTCCCGTGCATGGTAGACCTGAGTGATCAGATCAAGAAATAGAGTTGAATATTTAGAGTTTCCGGACACTGCTTGACTGTACGCACTCAAGGTTTTTGATCTGTTTTAGAGTAATGTCTGCTCCATCAAATAGGTTATAGAAGGTTTTTGTTAGCACCTCTTGACTGAGGAGTGTAGTAGCCAAATAACGGAAAATGCCAGCCGGGCAAGGAGTAGACATTATTTGCTGACCTCTGTAGTTTCGTCCCTAGTGATGTGCTTGCTAGTTGCGTACGGATCTGAAATATGTTGCTAGAGTTGGTTTGTTTTAGACTCTATAGAAAGGCAAGGTGTGGAACCTGTGTGTGAACTGGTGGCACAGCACGGTGGCTGGCCCATGGCACAAGAGCACTGGGACGAGAGACAGTTTGACTGGCAGGTCGTGCTGGTATCCATGGCACGTCGTCTCGGTCTCTTTCCTCTCTTCTTACTGTACGTGCATTATGACCGCACCAACACCAGCCGCAACATCATCACGGTACGTGACAGTACGTCACCTTGCTTGTCGTTATGCTACCCAGTACCACCCTGCACTGCACTGTGCTGCTCTGCATTGCACTACTCTGCACCATACTTCACTTCCTGGCATTACAGTTTACAATGCACCACCCTGCACTGCACTGCCCTGCACCATACTGCACTTCCTGGCATTATAGTTTACAGTGCACCACCTGCACTACCTGCAATACACTGCACTATCTGCAATATAAAGCACGACCTGCACAACAATGCACTACCTGCAAAACTCTGCTCTACACGGCACTATACTGCACTACACTGCAGTATTCTGCACTATGCACCACTACCCTGCAGTATACTGCACTACCTTACACTTAACTCACTTTATGGTGTACGACCTGCACTACACTGCACTACCTGCAATGCTCTGCACTACACGGCACTACACTGTACTATGCTGCACCACACTGCAGCATTCTGCACTATGCAGCACTACCCTGTACCATACTGCACTAAACTGCACTTCTGGCATTACAGTTTACAATGCAACACCTGCACTACACTGTACTACCTTCAATACACTGCGCTACACTGCACTGCCTGCAATACTCTGCACTACATGGCACTACACTGCACTATGCTGCACCACATTGCAGTATTCTGCACTACGCAGCACTATCCTGCAGTCAGTAGTTTACAAATATCAGTCCAAGATAATTTAAAAGACAAAAGATTGATACGTATTGTTACAAAATAGGTTGTACACAGAATATATACTTTACACATATTGCTCGGCATTTAGTTAGAAACATTTATTTCCTAACTTATTGTTCTAACATACAGGCCTGTGTAACAAAAAAAGTGAACAACCCATACAGTGTTACCTTCTTGCTTTTGTGCGCAGGTGGACCAGCCGTCCCTAGTTTTGCCTCGTTCAATGCTCGTAGATCCCGTCACTTATGGCACTCAGCTACGGGCTTATCGCAGATGGATCGTAGATGCCACTGCTGAGATAGTCAAAGCGCAGAATCAGAATGTCCCCAAGTCGAAGATCAGTATTGATGCTTTTGATGTTGTCGAATTTGAAGTTAAGCTAGCAAAGGTAAGTGTGTCAAAAGGATTCACTATGCCTATGTTTCTTTTTATATTTATGGTCTTTATTTTAGGTCTTACATTAAATAATAAGTGATGGTAAAATTATTACAGAGGGAAAATGTTCTTTGATGGGGCAAATTAATATAGCCATGGCAATTCTTAGAACAAAACTAAAAAATTTTAAAAATACTGTATCTATATTTAAAACTTAAAATTTAATAAATTCTTTGGACATTTTTGTTAGAAGTTCTTTCTGTTGATTGTCTGGGTAAAACAAATCTGTAACAAATACTGTTAATATGAAATTAATTATCACATATCTAATTTTGTTGTCAGAAGTTCATTTTGATTGAATGGTGTGTGTGTGTGTGTGTATATATATTTTTATATATATATATATATATATATATATATATATATATATATATATATATATATAATGACAATGGGATTTGTGTGCCATGAACTTATGCTGAGATCATTGAAACTATGCGGCAATGGGATTTAATTACAGTGAATGTGTTTGTGGACATATACATACTAAAGTTGTTAGTTCGATTACAACACTGTCACACATACACTTAATAACATTATAATGATTTTTTTTTAAAGAACAGACTGACTAAATACAGAATACAAAATATACACTGAATTTTACGAGTAAAATAATGGACATCACATGCAAACATGGGACCACACAATTTTTATTAAATGGTTAGTAAATTATTGCATATCATCTTTGCAGTTTACCTAATTCCTCTTGCATTACATTTTTAAGGTTAGTTTGATTGTAATACAACACAAAGTTTTTTGTCAACAAAACTTAAAGAATGGTGTATTATGTGACCACAAATACATTCATTCTCATTATATTTCAATACCACTATTATTTTATACTCCATTTGATGCAAATTAATGACATAATATTTTTACATCAAATTTTTAAAACCTAACTTTAACCATCCAATTATTGTGTGTATTCTAGTTGACGTCATTTGACGAGATGCGTAGGAATGTGTACAGAATGCACAACCCAATGACAGTGAGAGATCTACAGAAGTGGACAGACTCGGCTGACACTCAAGTAAAGGTAATGAGTTACTATGCCAGCTATACACAGCACGTAGTTCAGTAAAGACGACAGGTTGCGGCTGTTTTGGAAGGAATGTGGCTACCCAGGACAATGTCCCTCCATGCCTAATCCACTCATTTAATGTGTCATAAGGGGTACCAGTATGCAGCTTGTCATACTGCTTGTTTGGGTTTGTTTCATCATTATCTACAATACACTATAGGCCTACGTCCACTACAGGTCCTGTTGTGACGACAACACTTATCACAACACATTGTATAAACATTTCCACGAATGGCACGTGAAGCGTACTACTATTGTCAGTTCAAAGAAACATCACATGTGTACAGTACACCCTCTTGTAACCATGTTAATTGATAAACTACCTAAGAAACTGGGAATTGCTAGGATTATTATGCATGGTTGAAGTTGCAAGCATTATTTCTGTAAGGTTTTAATTAATAAAAGTTATTGTGGAAGAGGTAGCAGCAGAACTACTTTCATGTTCCAGTACGTTCACAGTGTATTTTGTACCCAAAAAAACCTTGTTTTTGTCACTTTGGTACTAATCAAGATTGCCAACGTGTTTCCACTGTGCTGTAAGTTGGGTAGGATACTAAGGACATTTTCAGACATAGATTTTGTGGTCAGAGTAACAGCGGTGATGAATCACATACGTTTTGCACAGAAGCATGGGGATTTTCAATGCTTCTTATCATAACATTGTGACACCTCACCTTTCCACTAAAGTTTAATGTAGCTTTATCACTGAACACCAGATGTGTGACAAATTCATCTTCCTGCATAGCTTCCTGCATGTGCTCACAAAAATTAACCTTGATAGCTTAATTTTCTGGATGCAAATGTTGCAACATCTGTCAGCGGTACAGTTTAAGTTGTCAGTTTGTCTCAAAATCTTCCACACAGTCGACTGAGGCTATCTCTACACTCTTGACTTGCTAGGTTAGTTGAATTTCATGGATTACGTGCACTGTACGTGTACTGTTTGTTGCCAATATGTGTTCTTACCTTTACCAAGCATCCCGTGACAATTCCACCCCAGAATACTCTGGTGGCATGGTGATTCCTCATTGTAATGCCTTTAGAACTCAAATTGCAGTGTAACAACCAATAAACATCTTGTGTATTCAGAAACACAAATAACTTTCTGTTAATGGGTTGTTACTTTGTGAATTGAGCTAGTGCTGCCACGTGATGTGATCAAAAAGAGCTTAGACTTGAATAAAATTAATTAATACTTTTTAAAATTGGTTGGTGGTTAGCATGACCCTTGTAAAAAAATAATGTATGAATTACAGATATTTGAAACCCAATGAATAATTTCTAGTAATACTGTAGACTATATCAGATACATGCCATTGATATCCATTAGTGTTGTGCTGGTAGTGGTGACATCATCAACTGGCCAGTGAGTTTATAGCTACCGATTGTCATGCACTGGCAGCGGCTCTCCTTGCCAAAATAATGAATGAACATTTTTTACTGAAATATTAATTTACTGTTGAAACAGCTAATGTTTAGGAATATTAATTTGTTGTATTTGAAGTTATAAGAGGCTAAAAGGTTGGTTTTTGAATGTATAATGTAACAAGTAAACAAATAAATACATAAACGAACCAATGAATAATTTTAAAAATTGCTTTTTGTCCTCAATTGTGTGCACAGGTAACTTGAGTGTTACAGTAATTGTACCATGGTAGTGGTTTTAAGTTAATTACTGATGTGAAGTAAGAAGCTTTGTGTTTATGAGAGGTGCTGTTGTTTGTGTTTTACACAGTATGCTGTAAGGGTCGTTAACAATGCTGTCGTGTTTTCTGTTGCCGGGACTAACATGTGCCATGCTGCCTTGTTCCAGCTCCAGTGGAAAGAACTACTGGAAGACTTGTTCCAGGACGTCGATGCCACTATCACGCCTAATGAGAATTTAGAAGTCAGGGAACTGGACTTCATGTTCAATCTCATGAAACTTATTGATCGCACACCAAAGCGAGTGCTGGGTGAGACTTATTTCTTTTTGCTTTGATAAAGAATTAGCAGATATTTGTCAAAACACTGAACAGGTCTCATATGCTGCGGAATACTACAAAAAGCAGTGGTAGTTGCTGTGTTCACTGAAAGCAAGTATGTACCGGTATATGGTAAAACATTTCTTTAATAACATCTGTTTTAAGAACATAAAGTTAAAACCAAAGTTAAGCAAGTGTGCAACCAGATCGTTCTGCAACTTAGGTCGTTAAAGATGCACATCATTCAATGAAACACCAAGGCTTAGTTTTGCAAGAGCATCAGAAACCACTCTCATCTTGGTGTTAGTACTCTTAACACAGCATGGTATGGATGTTAAATTATTTTGAAGAATTGAGTTCTGAATAATGCACAGGTTCCGTGTACCGAGATCTCACACAATATTCCATATAACTCATATTGACGTTCAAGACATTGCTCAAGCCTACTCGGGTGCTGGAATGCTTGAGTATAAGAGTCCCACATGAAAATAATAGGTATATGTCTGGGCCAGATCTGGCTACATCTGAAATTTGCCAGATCTGGCATCAGGGATAGAGAAATATACACTAATTCATATCTGGCCCAAATCAGTCCCAGATCTGGCCAATTTCAGACATAATTTTTTTCCATCCGGGGTCACCCAGGTCTAGGGTGGTTTTGTTAATGCTAGAATTACCACAAACCTGTTAGTGTTGTCTTACGAATGCATATTTGTGTGAATGTAAATAAATAAGTAAAAAAAATTAATATATTAATTAAGGAATAAATGAATGAATTAATCAATGAATAAATAAATGAATAAATAAACAGACAAACAAACGCAAAAACCTTCTGGAATATGTGCTGGTTACTTCAATACTTTTTAAAACTTTCAAAAACACATTACTACCAGGTCCGCAGTCATCACTTGAGAATGAAGAGAAAGAGACAGACTGAAAAAAAGGGCTTGTAAGAAGGTCTTACTTGTCTCAGGAGCATACAACAAAATACAGTAGAGTCCCGCAACTACGACACGCGACGGTTATCGAAAAATTTGTTGTAGTTGCGTCGTCATCGTCGTAGTTGCCAAAATTCCCAATTTTAATCCCTAAAAACAATATTTTTTGTTAAAGTCCGTTTTTTTTCCTCCAAGTTCGTGTATGACTGTTATTCTCATAGTTGACATGTTTTTTAAGAACAACATAAGGTTTTTATAGAAAAGGCCAATTTTTTCTTAAGAATTTGTTACCTGACAAGACTATAATACCCTCCCCTATTTTCCAAAAATGAGAATTACATTGAGCGGCAAGCCATTTAGCCAAGCAAAATTACGACCTCGCGGTGTTTATGTTTTATGAGGCGGTAAGAGATTGTAATATGCCTCGGGTCACGTATATTTATATTCATAAGACTTCAACTTGCTAGATAATATTTACATTTTGTTAATAAACTTTATGATCTTGGTAAATAAAATATGATAATCAGTAGTGCTAAGACGTTTGCCGCACGTCGTCTCGTGATGTTTACGTTTCCTGAGGTGGTAAGAGATATTAATAGGCCTGGAGGCATGTATATTTCTATTCATAAGACTTCAGCTTGTTAAGTAATATTTACATTTTGTTAATAAACTTTATGATTTTGGTAAAAAAAAATTATATTCAATATTGCTACGACAGTTGCGTAATCTCCGACTTAGTCGTCTTGCCTTCTTCCACTTCCTATATCATCTGGTATTTCTCCAGAAGTGTCAACATTTTCCACTTGGTTCTGCTCAGCTTGTGAAATAAATCAGAAGTCGTCTTCGGTAAATGTTTAGAAGGTCGTCAACAATTGGGGGGGGGGGGGGAATGTGAGCTACTATTGGTTATAACTGTTGCTATGCACGCAGTTGTACGGAGCAAGCTAGGCATAGATAGTGTGCGTGGTGTGAGTAGGAAGAAATAGAATGAGCCCAGGGGGGAGGGGGAAGAAGACCGGAAGAGAGACGCAACCTACCTATCTTCAGTGTTGTGCGCACTGCCTAACTTACCAGGCGCGCGGCGCAAACGTATTTTAACAGTACTTTTTGAAGGCTTTTTTTTTTTACAGTTTTTCGCTGATTTTTTCTTTTACAGCTACAACATATTTATTAACAGTAACCATGTATATTATTATTGCATGCTTACATACATTTAAATTATCTTTCCTACTTGCAATACTTTAAATAAATGCAGTTTTTTTCATTTAATTAATTTTAATTTTAATTTTTTTGAAGGGGATTGAGAGTATTGTCGTAGTTGTGTTGTTGTCATAGTTGCCAATGTCGTAGTGGCGGGGTTCTGCTGTATTGTGTTTGAAGCAACAGATAACCTTACTTCTCCTTTCTTCTTCACACTATGCTTCATATCCGCAGTGGCAGTAGAGGGCAGCACCCACAACATATGATACATGCTTCGGTGATGAAGCTTACTTGACTGTCAGAGTCAAGGAGCTGAAAGTTGTGTTTCTTTCCCCCAATATATGTACAAGAATGTGTTATCTGACATCAGTCACTGCTTAGATTATGGCCTGAGGGTTGTTGTGAGAAACTGAGACACACCAGTAGAGTGATCTCTCAGTTTCTAGTATGAAGTTAGATATATACTGCAGGGAAGGTCATTGTGTGCAAGGTGACGAGGCTAACAGAAGGTTAGATTTCCTATCTTGTTATATAAGTATGTAATGCAATCCAACCTTTCATAAACACATAAAAGTGTATGCAGTAATTATAATTGGTTCCATTGCATTAGTTTCAAAATGTGGATAAATAGGTCTGAGGTATTCCAAAACCACTGACTTATGCTACAAATTGGCTACAGTTTCCTTATTTAATATCCATTTTAGGAACTGTCACTTGTCTTCCATCTTGCTTAACAAACACAAGGCACCTGTAGGTGGCCATATACTCAGCAACTGCACAACAGTTTACTATACCTAGTTGTGCACAGTAAATAACCCGAGTTAGATCTGTGAGATCTGGCCATAACTGAGTATAATCTAGCACATCTTGTCTCTCCCAGAGTTCACAGCATTGACTGAGTTGGCAGCACTATCAGATGGTTACACAAACTTGCAAGAAACAAATACTAGGCCCTTGGCTGCAAAAACTTTATGTACAGAATCTAATTGACACTTGGAGTATGCCGTGTCTTGCGGCCGGAGGAAGCCAGTTTGATACTGCCGCGACCGTGCTTCCATGGAAAAAATGAGAGCCGTCCCTTTGTGTGTGTGTACCTGTTTACAAGTACCATCTGTAAGTACTTATACTTCTGTCTGTTATATTACTTAATTGACCCCTAAGTTTATATTATCACTTTACGATAGCGTAGCTATTAATCCATCAAAAACACAGGCACACCAATTAATTTGTTCATGCCCAGGTACAGCTCAGAGAGCCTAAGAGGGGAAGGGAGGGTAGTGGTACTGGGAGGGGAAATCGCACCTTCGTAATGAACTGGATCGAGTGGGAAGGGCTCTGTGGTTCTCCTCAGAAATTTTGGTTTTCAGTTTCTACGCTGTTGCTTTTTAAGCATTTTTATACCCAAACACTGAATATGCTTCTGACAGAAATCATGTCTTCTAGAGAAAATTTATTACCATAATTTATTTTATATAGACATCTTTATACATTATTGAACCCTAAATATTACTTGAATATCACAAGAAATATGAATGTTGCAAATTTGCAGTTTAAATACTTAGCATGGTAATGTATGATAGTGTACAGTAACTGTAAAAAAGGGTTTGTTTTCCAGTCAAGTAAACTGCACTATAAGATTCATTAGTTTTAATATACATGGCTGTTAACATGATTGGTTGGTCCCTATACAAGTACAGTCTTCTGTGCCCCGTGCCATCCTTAACTCACCGCCTTCCTCTCCTCCACACATGTGCTCAAGATTAGTTATATACAATTAGTCTTGTGCACATGAGGTCTAGTTAGCCTGAAATATGTTACTAGTTCAGAAAGTTTTCTTGTCCTGGTGAAAGTTTACTAGTTACATGCCGTAAATATTTACGGGTTTATTTTTATTCAATAAGGGTCATTTTGTATTGCTAACCGTACTGTACCAAGCAGTGGCGTCTCGTCAGGGTAAGCAAGGCAAGCAGTGCTTGCCCAGGCAGCTTCCTGACAATGCTCTGATTATAATAAATATTTACTTGTAACCTTGTCTCTACTAGAAGCTAACTATGACTCGTGCAGATAGATGTATCTTTTACAAATTCCGCTCGGATTACAATACGGCCAGTTAAAAGATAAGAACTCGTAAAC
>PNEQ01130609.1:0-18151 GCA_003012365.1 Medauroidea extradentata | reverse complement strand
GCCGCCTCTAAGGTAGGCGCCCTTAGTGTGCTCGTCTGTAGAAAAAAATCTCGTTGCCGACGATACGTTTAAACCACAAGTAACATTTTTCATATCTATAGGTCAACTGCGAATATTGCCTTGTGCCTGTTGCTACATTACTCATATTGCCTCAATTATATGACCAGAGTACTCCATTTTTAGTTACAAAAAATCAGTAAGTTACCAAAAATCAGTGACACCCAAATCGCGAAGGGCACCTATAACATTTAGAAGTTGAGACATTTATTTAAACCTAAACATAGACCATAGTATAGATAACTATCACATCGCAAAGAATTTTGGTTGATAAACATCGCGCTATTGAAAAAATAAAATATCGTAATACCTCAAAACATCACAGTAAATGTCACACCCCGATTAATTGCACAACCACCGATGAAGCAAATCTTTAAAAATATTGCACCACATACATTACAAAATATCACAGTGCAATTTATGCTGTGTTGCAAAAATTGCACCTATATAGTTTGAAGCGCGTTATAAATCACAAAAATCGCAGAGCGCTATAAATCGCAGATATCGCAGCGCGATATGAATAGCAAAAATCGCAGCGCGATTTATATCGCAGATATCGCAGCGCAATATATCGCATGCGATATATCGCAATATCGCACAACCCTAAAGATAACATGCCCTGACAGCAGCAAGCTTGCTTTTTTTATCTCTCCTGGTATGTTGGAGGGGGTGGGGGAAGGAAAAAAAAAGAATTACTCTTTTTTTTTTTCTTCCTTCCTTTCCCACGAAAAGATAGCTGGTCACGGTCCCCGGGTGGTGGATGGGGAAGGGAGAAAAAGCTGAGAACAATGACACCTTTCACTTTCTTTCTTCCCCCTGGAATGATAGCAGGAGGGGAAAGGGAGAGAAAAAGAAAAGGAAGAGGAGTAATGATAGAGGAACCTGGACGTGAGAACGTTCTCTCTCTGCCTTCCACAGTTGACACCCATCGGTTTACGACTGTGAACTTCGGCTTCTTTCACCCCACCCCCCTCCGACAGCACGGATTGGGCCGCCGGCCTTTTTTTTCTCTGCTTCCTACGCTTGACACCCATCAATTTACGGCTTTAACTTCGCCGCTTGACACCCATCAATTTACGGCTTTAACTTCGCCGTCTCACCCCCCCCCCTCCCTTTTCCGGCCACCCCACTCAACGGACAACTGACCTTTCTTCCACGTATTTTTTTTTCTATTTTCCGTGTATAGTACGCACCCCTGAATTTTTATCAGTTGTTTTGGAATAAAAGTGCGTGCTATAGACGAGTAAATACGGTATTACTTTAAATCAAGGGACATTTATTTGTTGGCATTAGATTAATTTTTTTTAATTAACTCGAATAGTCAAAGCTTTTAAATTAGTTTTAAATAAAAACTAGATTCCATAACGTTTAACAACATACATTTTCCATCAGAAATTAATATTTGGTGAAGTTGCCGTAGAATATTTTCACTGGCTGTTAGTCGTGTTGCTGAGAAAGTTATTTTAAAAAATGCTCATTTTAACACTAACGGCTATACTTGTGTAATATATCTCGTTTCTCCTTAGGATGTGTTGTATTTGTTATAGATTTACATCATTATTACGTCATTCATACAGTGTCCCTTAAGTCACTCCCATACTGTATGTGAGTCATATGACCCAATGTTTTGGTTTGTGTACTAGTTAACTGTACACTTGGCATAACAAATAATATCTACAAAAACTTAAATGAACAATACACAATATGACCTTCAACAAGCAATAAGAACTTTAAAAAAAAACTTTACATCACCACTACAAAGTTGGACTTTTTCGTACAAAAAGAATTTATGTATTTAGTCAGCGCCTTGAAAAAAGCTTGTTTATACAGGCCTAGAACAAGAACCATGTTTACCCACAAATTCTGTTCAAATAAATGGACGGTAACTTTTTTTCTGCAGTACATTTTTCTGGATGGATTACTTGCTTCTTACTTAGAATTTTTTTTTGTAGACATGCCATGCCAAGCTGCCAGACAGTCGTCAAGAGACTAAATGTTTTTCAAGTTCCCGTCTTCCAAAACACACCTTAATATCTTGTCATTCGCATTTACAGGCCGGATTTTTTAATCCCAGTGTTGCAATGTATTAAATATATGCACAGAATATTAAAATAACACCTCATAAGAATCACGAACACACGAAAAGTCTCTGTTCACACTCGCAACATGGCCATCCTTTGTTTTGGTTGCCAGTATAGGTCAACTGATAATCATGCAATAGTTTGTAAAATAATTATAGAAATGATGCAATTTGAATAGAATAAAATAGTTAACTGACTAGTGCTGGATACGGAGCCATGTTATTGTGTTACAATTCCTCCAAAATGCTTACTTATTTTACACACTCACTACACACTATATTCAACGTCGGCTATTGAAGTTAACCAATTTGTTGTTCAGGGCTGCCACTACTGTTTAATCAAGCCATATGATCAAGGCCAGTTATTTACAATAGTACAGTAGAACCCTGATTTAACGAAATGCCCAGGGGCGTCATTTCAGGTTTTTCCAGGGGGGGGGGGGCAAGATTTTGTTTTCTGACGACACTGACCTTGTTGCATCTTTTTTATTAATTAAGCATGTATAAATTAGATACTTTAATAATAAAACATCAGGTTTATGTCCTTAAGTTAGCATTATTTACATTTAAAAATACAAAAAATACATTTACACACAAAATTTCCAAATCCAGGGGGGGGGGGCATTTGCCCACCCCTGTAGCCCCAAATGACGCCCCTGGAAATGCCATGGGACCCGAAAATGCTTACTTTAAATCGATGTTTCGTTAAATCCGACTTCACACACCCCTCCTTCACCTCCCCCCCCCCCCCAAAATTTAAATCATCTGGCATGTTTCGTCGGAATTTAAGATAATTTTAAAAAAAGTATATTGGCTCAAAAACAATGTAACAAACCGCATTTACTGTCAATAGGTAAGTCACAGCAGTGAAAAGAAAACAAAGAAAAAATCGGCAAAAAAACCTTCCAGTGGAACGCTTGATGAGCGTGCGCATGGTGAGTTGGGCCGTCCTTGCGCACACCAGCAACACGTGAGAAGTGACGACTAACACCGCAGAGCCGTCAATATTTCCATCTCTCTCCGGCCCGCACCACCAACAAAATTAAGGAAAATCCGATGAAAAATAGTAAAAAAATATATATTTCTTATTGAAAACTGAATTAAAAATTTGTGAGACAACGGTAAAATAATTACATATGCACTGCGGCCATTGTAGCATGTATGCAACCGCGCTCGTGAAACAAACTCATTCGTGTTGATCTTCTTGCTAAAAATACTTTGCCCTCCAGCGTTTTTTTTTTACATCGGAGAAACAAATTATTTATGTTTACGGCAATAAATTAGTTGTAAAAAGGCTGCATAAATAATATCACGTATTTTTTTATAAACTTGCTTGTTTTATCACGGGACGCGTATGTAAATAATCACACTGCACACCACTGCATTCTATTGGTAACAGAATAAATCAATAGAGAGCGCAGCACTGCAGCGCACTCTAACGGAGATGCAAAGGATTATCTGTGAATTAGTTCTTGTGCTGTCCACTGCCGAGCTGTGGAGACTGGGTACCTAGATGCTCGTTCACTCGCCAGCCACCACGATGAGGATCTAGGCGCACACTTGTTATGCAACACAGCGTTGCTCGCTCGGCCGCAGCCACGCCCGCGTGTGCGTATCTCAAAATCATTCCCGCTGCCAAAGTTTTCAACTAATTTTTTTTGGTTTCTCGACGGATGGTTTACGCTTTTCTACGGAGAAATAAGTATATACTGCGGTCGGTGCTAATATTTTTAATGGACTTAACTTACAATTAATTTTCGATTTTATCAAAGTCTGGTAGTTATTTAATACATTTTTTTAAGGTTCCAAAAAATCCTTTCGTTAAATCGTTGTTTTCGTTATTCCCGAGTTTGTTAAATCGGAGCTCTACTGTAAGTTATTCTGGAACGTTTTACAAATATTGGTAGCATCGGTTGTCAAAAAACGGAATTCTTACATGGGATGGAATTTAGTGTGGAAAACTATTTCTACAAACATTGTAAATTTTACAAGAGAACAATAAAAATCTTAAATAACTTATTATGTATAGAAAATTTTTTCATAGTATTTTTGGCACTGGTTACAGAAAAATTGTACAAAAATTCTTTCATATACAGTTTGATCACAAACTGAGCTGAAATTTTGCTACATGTAATAAAAATAGGAATTTTGACAAGTTGATTTACAACTAATAATAGTTCACTTCGTCATGCATAACACAAAGGAAACAGAATGTACTAAGTTAAATCCAGTTCATGTTCCTGGAACTGAAACTTAAGAAACCAATCCTACCTTCCCTTCCAATAAAATTAGAAGATTCATATTTCTGAAACTAAACACCAAACATTTGCTCTCCCCCCACCCTCCTCAATGACATTTAAGCTAACGACTCCATTAGTCAGAGAAGAGTTGGACATTTGCAAACTACATCTGGCTCAGTAATGTGGTGAATAAATGTTATACTTCACATTTCTGTTTTGTCCAGTTTATGAAAGCATCACTTCACTGTATCAACAATCCCGACTCATTTTGTTATTATTTGTGGAAGTTTTGCTGTTAAAAACCTAAGAATATTATTAACTTTGTTTAAAAAAGTATATAATGCCTATTTTGATGATGTAAACATAGGCTCCTCACAGCGTATGTTTTGTGTGTGTGTGTGGGGGGGGGGACGTATTTAATGTTATTTAATTACATTTGTGAACAAAAGTCAATTAAATTGAAACTAAAGTGAACATTTTTTTATTGGGTGTGTTGAAAATGCAGGTGCAGGTTTTACATGGGGGCAGATGGCACACGGGTAAATACAATATGTTAAAATTTTTGTGATAAATTTTCATTACTTATTAAATGCAATTAGTAAACAGTGAGAGAAAAAATAGTACAATACATTTTTCACTCACCGTTTATTTCACTCACTGTTTACGAATCACATTTAACACGCAATGAAAATTTATTACAAAAATGTTATAGAACAATCACATAAAATTGGTTCTGTAGGCAAATATTTGTGATTTATACTTTACAACACATATTACGACTTGAAAACCAAGAATTTGTACCTCACTGGAACAGTGAAATCTTAAGGGAGTGTCTTCAAAAATGTTGTGAAAATTTTCCTTGGGTATTTATTATAAGGATCCAGGTTATAGAAGTATTGTTGCAAACATGTTAAAGAGACTTCAAAAGCTTGTGATGTGACACGAGGATAAAACTTCATTTCTTACACTCATGCCTGAATCACTTACCAGAGTACCTAGAAGCCACGAGTGAAGCACAGGGTGAAATATTTCACCAAAACATAAAAGAAATGGTACGGCGATATTGAGGAAGGTGGAATGTCAGCAGGACAGCCAACTACTGCTGGATGCTTATTCGGTACTGTCCGCATATAGGACACAAGCATAAAAGTAACAAAGTATTTTTTTTTGTACAGTATTTCCATTAACTAAATTACAGCGTTTTGTTTTCTCTGTGTGTGTCCGGTTTTTTTTTTTTTTTTTTAACTCGATGGTAAAGAAATGTAATGTGTTAAGTTCTTATTCCAATGACAAAAAAAACCTATAATTTACATTTAGTAGGCCTACTCTTTAGACTTTTTTTCATTCACAGTAATTTTTTTGTGTTTCTTCATCTATGACAGTTTTGCAATAAGCTACAAAAAATCCTATAGAAATCAGCTCAATTTTGTACCATTTACAGCAAGTGCATAATTTTTTCATGTTTCTCAGAGCTGCCTACTATTATGGATATTCTGTAATTATCACGAATTTAATTACCATATTACGGAATTAAGGAATGTTGCTGATTTATTACGAAAGGGAGGCTTTGTGGCGAATGGCAACGGAAAAATCACGTTTCTGGTGTGCATGCTGCATGAATACAGTTTGTAAACATCACATAATTGCGCAAAGAACTGAAGTAGTCAGTGTGCACATTTCCTAATGGAAACAGTGATTTATTTCTCATGGTTTCACACAGTTGTTACAGAATGGTAATTGTATCGTATAATGAAACTCTACGTTCTTGGACTTCTCGTATGTTTCTCTCTCGTAAGTTGTTTTTTTTTTCCCCCTTCATCAAACAGAGTTTTTCTTGTCTACAAACGTGTATTTGGAAAAGAAAGACGGCTATTCTTCAGTACTATCGGCCCAGCTATTTGAAGGTCATGCTCTTCCTCTTCAAATGTTTCCAATCGCCACATTTATTTTATTTTTTTTATTTATGTATTTACATTCCGTGGACCCTAGTGAGTCAAGTTCATGGATATGGAACATGTCATATAGAGTAACACATGACACAACACAAACAAATCCATAAAAAACAAGCAAGACAAAATATACAAGACCGTTCATAAGCATACTGAAAAGTATGTGCAATAATAGTGATTATTACAAACAACCAATGCACATTCATACCCTAACTCTATTTTGATTTTAAAAAGACTATTATTTCCTGAATACTATAAAAGTCATGAGGATCAAATAGGTTATACATTTCCATACCAGAATAATATAGACCCTTTTCAAACTTAACACTGTTATGCTGAATCTTTCTCAGATTTAAAGCATTTCAGGTGCCATATGAATGTATATCCTTATTTGTATTATACAAGTGTATATTTTGCTTTATTAATTTTAGAGAGTTTATTAAATATTCATTATATAAAGTTCGTATGTTATGTATTTTAAATAAATTTCTACATGATGACTTTGTACTAACATTTGATAACAATCTGATAGCTTTTTTCTGTGTAATAAGTATTCTTTTACTATCTGGGTGATTTCCCCAAAATTCAATTCCATATTTGAGGACTGAATGAAAAAAGGTGAAATAGGCTTGTTTAATAGCTCTATAATCAACCCTATAATTTAATACTCGCAACATATATAATATTGAAGATAGTTTGCTATCCAAAATTTGGATGTGACAAGACGAAGATCAATTGTTTTCAATCTGTAGTCCCAAAAATTTAACAACTTTTGATTCATTTATAAGTATTTGATTGTATTCATTTAATATCATTGGCCTTTCTTTTTTTAATTTGCCGAACTGCATAAAGTTTGTTTCAGAGACATTTAACACTAAATGATTTGCCTCAAACCAAATTAATAATGTATCCAAGACATTTGTACTTTGTAACATTAAGTGCTCTCTATTTAATGCTTTAATTAAAATGTTAGTGTCATCTGCAAAAACAAACAGTTCGCCTATGTTCATCAGTTTTGGTAAGTCATTTATGTATAGCAAAAATAATATGGGACCCAAAATGCTTCCATGAGAGACACCGTCTTTTATTTGTTTCCATGTAGACCTAGTACAACCATATTCATTATTTAGTTCAACTAGTTAGTTACGGTTAGTTAAATATGATTTTAATAGATTAAGTGCTATGCCCCTAATTCCATAATTTTCTAGTTTTTGTAACAGAATTGAATGATTCACCAGGTCAGAAGCCTTTGACAAGTCACAAAATATTCCATAGACTAATTCACCCTTGTCTAAGGCATCAAGTTTTTGTAAGATAAAAGACTGATGTCATTGTTGATTTCCCTTTTTGGAATCCACTCTGTTCTTTACAAATAATCTTATTCTCATGTTTTTGATTATTTGATTGTGCATAAAGGATGAGTGTACCGTGTTTGCCGGCATCTAAGAAGACTATTTTTACATATTTTTGGCCTTAAAAAATTGCTACTCATCTTATATAAAGACAAAAAAATTTTTGGTAACCAAAAATAATTTGAAAGCTAAGCTGTAAGCTGTGAAGTTCTATGATGTTTCGAGGAATTGCATTTTTCGTCACAAATAAAAACGAGTGCCCCGTTTTTTTAATAAAACTTACGGTATGAAATTTTGATGAGCATCATTCATAATAAAGGACACTTCCTCGCAGCGAAACGGCGATCGATGCAGCTGGAGTGCGTGCCGAGATATTTTGTCTCGCCAGCCTTCAACTCTCGGGCGGAGAAAACTAGGTTCTAGGTCCGCATGCTTACATCCTTTGTCTCGCAAGCACAAAACTCTCAGGGGAAAACACGAGGATCTAGGTATCGTACCAGACATTCATGTGTCTACTGTCTAGTGCTAGGCTGGCAGACAACAGCGCACAGGAATGCAATGACCTTGCAAGCAGCTGTTGTAGCCTGCAGGTCAAGCATATTTCTTTTATTCAAAACCGCTGTAACTCCGACGTGTTGCTAGAACGACGCTAGTGTCATGATGGCTGCGCGAAAATGTGAGCATGGATCGTCGTGTCATAATGCTTCTGTCAGAATTATTGCGTCACATGAATGATGGTTCCAAAGAGGAATATATGCAGAGGTTGGTACGAAATTTGCAACAGTGACGTGTTATTTTTGTGTGTCGGAAAATCAGCTTTCAAATCTCAGCCAATAGAAAACCTGCGTGAACAAAAATATTAAGCAGCTGTAACGAGAATGATGTTATTTACACTTAACCTGTATTTTTATTCACAAGTCACTCTTTTAATTTGTTACACGTGTGAACAGAACTGGAAGAAACTGTGGTCAAGTGGCGATATTCTGTGGCAGTCGTGTGGGGTTTGCTGTTAATATTAATTTCATGAGTCAGTGTATACGTCACTATAATATTTGTTTTGATGCCGAAATAAAAGTATCAATAATTGATCATCATTTTTATATCCTCATTTGGCTGTTTATATGAACGATGTAAAATAAAACATGGTATATAAAGCTTAACATAATTTTTTACATTTCAGTATGTATCTTATAATTTTTAAGTTTACGTATGATTTATAACGACAAAATTTTCTGTCAGAGCATATATGATAAATAACAGAAGGCGATAATTACTATTCTCAAGTCAATTAAAAAAAATTGCATTAGATTTGAGAAAAATATCTATTTTGTGGTCTCCTTTATCCTGTACACGATACAAAATTAAAATTGGTTTCGTTATCTCGGAAAAAGACAATGCATGAACATAAAAAACCTACTGCTCAAAATTACAAATATTTTAATAGTCTTCGTCAATATCTACAAGGTACAACATTGTAGGTTATTTGCCAATACGAACGGTAGCAATGTTTTTAAAAGTTACTACGTTGTGTATAACAACTGGTTTCTCAGGATATTTTCAGCAGAGAATGATTTTGTCTTATGCATTTTGTACTACAGATTTAAGCCATGAAAATTAAAATACCGGAATTCTTTTTCTACCGCACATCACTTTCATTCGGTTTGGTTATACTAACACGTTAAAATTACAGACAAAACACATGCGTACACAAATACAGCGTCAATAATTACCCATACATACATCAGTTAAAACAATTTGTTTTTGTCTTCAAAAATATTCAATATAAATCTTTCCACTGACGACAGGGAGAAAACACGAACCATGCTCGGCCTGCTGACGTTGCCATGTAGCGCGCGGCGTGCCTCAGTCCGGTGTCGCCAAGTCATGCACAGCTGCTGGCATGTCAGCCGCTGCCTTGCATTTCCTTGGCTCTTGAGCGCCCGGAGGGCAGTAGCAGCCAATGTTATTCGTTTATGTGTTTACTATGATGTTTATATGACCGTAATAAATGCACTGAAAATATTTAAACTAAATTATTAATGCTTCTGGCAAAGGAAAAAATATTTTTCTGTCAGGAATTTCAAAATTAGTACTTTACTTTTTTTTCAAGATTTTGTACCTTCAAAACCATGACTCGTCTTACATGCAGGGTCGTCATATATGCCAACAAATACGGTAGATGGTACATTAATTCCAAGAACATATGGAACATCTTAAAGCCAGGACAAACAAAAAATCTACATTATCTTTTTTTACTATGTCCAAAGAAGTTGATCGTTCGGGTAATTTGTTTATAGCCCTGAACCCGGACTCTAAAATTGCACAGAAATAAACAGTGCGAGGACAAAAACATCTGCCTTAGTGCAGTATATGGCTGGTGAAACTAATAGTGAAGCTTTTGAATCTGTCGTAAGTGGACCATTTGCTTTGGTTACCGATTCTAATACAGTGAATACCTATCTGTGGAGAAGCTTATTTCAGCAAGAAATTTTCAGAACAGCTGAAAAACGTCAAGCAAGCAACAAAACAATTATTCAACCACGATAAATTAAACAAACGAAAAAGACTGTGTATAGTACTCTTCAAATGATTTCGACTGAAGATGCAACATTGCCATTAAGAACGTATGTCCACAGTTTTATTGATGTTTCTTACACACCTATCCAGATAATCATATTGTTAAATACATAGTTTTTTTCCCCCAATTCATTTATTTGCACATGTGTATTTATTTTATTTTGTATCAAAATTGTAAAGAAAATTTTCCCGCACATGATTTATGCATATTCTTTTCATGAAATTCTCATTACTGATGGATGTGATTGGAGGTTGGCAGGTATGGTTTCTTTATATGATATCTTTGTGTAAAAAAAATTCTGACATTATAGAAAATATATTTGTAATCAGCAACAAAAAACACACTGAAATCAGAAATCGGTCATATTTGGTTTTCTGTGTTATTGTGTGATATAAATAAATATTTATAATTTGCAGAGTGTATTTACTTTTTGTGCTTCTTTATAAAATTCTATACGTTTTTGTGAAAAAGCATTACGTGCTATAAAAAACTGAAGTCATATTTGAAATCAGCACCAAAAAAAAACATATACAAATTAGTTAACACTCCTGTGTTATCAGTATCTGCTCTTGCAATATTGTTAGTGTAGTTTGTTATTTTGATGAACAACAGCCTTAAACATAAATACTAAAAACTACAAGCATCCAGCCCAACCAAAACAGAGGACATTTGTGCCTAGATTTTTTTTATTTATTTATTTTGATTTAATTAATTTTTTTAAAGATTCTTTGCTGGGCATTAAAAATTTCAGTAACGTACTGGCATTGTGACATAAACCACAGAAATATATCAATTGTAGGACTGTGGTTCGAAAACTCATGAACAAGTTACGAAGTTGATGAACTGACATTGCCTTACAAAATTACTTTGTCATAAAAGCCATTTATGGATAAATAGGCCTAACCCAATACTCATTATCACACTGGCTGACAGAACACAAATTCAAGTTCAGCCAACTGTCAGTTTATTACACATTTCACACTATGCAACATGGGAGAACAACAGTTATGCCCTCCACAAAACTTTCTAAAAGAAATAGAACTTCATCACCATTTTGTAACTTTAAAAAAGGTTTACAACACTGTGTGCACAAACATATATTATAATTCTAAGCATTTATACAGCAGTCCTTTGTTCCTTGGACTAATGCAGGTGTTTTACCAGGCACACCCAGGCAGACTGACAACAGCAGATGATGGAAAACAACGACGACGACGATGTTGATTTGTTACTTGCACTTAAACTGCAAGTCCTGCCTGCCAATTGAGCCATTATTACACCAAAATACATGTTTTTGTTAGGCTTCAATTCTTAAAATGATGTCTTACACAAAATGTGCAACACAAAAAATTTTAATTATGCATAGCGTTGGTTAAAACATAAAAATTAAAATCATTTTGAAACCAGAAAGTGCAATCCAAATTTACACATGTTCTGGTCAAAGTTTTTCTCTCTTCTCCTGAAGAAAAGTTAAAGACACCACAGATTTGTATGCTTTAAATGTGGGGAAAAATACATATTTTAAGGGCATTGGACATGTAAAATATAATTTTTTTTATATTTGTGCCAAACTGTGTTCAACTTTTACACATCAGATAACACGTCATTTCCCCAAATAAAAAAAGATTATGCCCCATAGTTTTTGTATAATCACTCATCAAAGTCACAAAATGGCCATTGTGATGTAGCCAAAATAAAAAAAAAGTAATTAACTAACTAATTCAAAATTACAGGACTGGTGAAAAAAGTTAGTTTTGAAAATTTCAGTAGTATACAAAAGTCAAAGTTATGCAAAAATATACTCTCTTCCATCAATTTTTTTAAAATACAAAAATGTATCGCTCTGTGTTTACAAAAGTGTCTTGAAGTAGCTCATATTATTAAGTATCAACATGAATTATCTTGTTTCTGCAAGTTAATTTTTTTTTTTATTATTTTGGCTACACCACAACTGCCATTTTGTAACTTTGATAGGTGATTATGCTAAAACTATAGGACCTATTTTTTTTTTTATTTGGGGAAATGACATGTTATCTTACGTGTAAAAGTTGAACAGTGTTTGGCACAAATATAAAATATTGAATTTTTACGGGTACAACTTCCTTAATATGAAAGTGTTACTGAATTTCTACCAGAGTTGCTTAAAGAATGAAAAAGCCAGAAAGAAAATTTTTTGTCTGAAAATTATTGCATCAAACACAATAATTTTTGTGCCAAAATTATTTCACTAAAATTGCAATACTTATTAGAAAGTAAATATTACCAAAAAATATAGTAAACAAAACTTATAAAATACCAAAACCTCTTTATAATGCAGACATGAATTGTGAAACAAGTTCCAACTGAGAAATACACTACGTTGTTCCACCTAAAGATTTTTTTAACTATATGATAAAAATAGAATAAACCATGAATAGGCTGTAATTATGCATTAACTGGCTTAAAATACCACTTTATTACATAGTCTGAATTTACTGAACATGTTTTAGTTGTAGCTAAAGTAAGGTATACTAATACATCACACACTACATTGGGCTCCTATCACCATAGATACCATACATTATAATCTTCTGCATAATAACCATCCTTTCACAAATACAGCCAGAGTCTTCACTTGAATAATTATATTTATGACAATATGCAGACGATGGCTAGTAGAGAGCCAATAAGTGCAGAAGGATGCAAGCCAGCTGGACAATAGTTACCAAGTTGGCAGTTGGTATGCTGACTTGCAGTGAACTTGTGTCATGTGAACGGCCACCAAACATACTAGAGGCTAGCAACAAGGACTTGTATTGAAAGTTAGAAATTCTAACTAGTGAAGGATAAGGACAGTTCTGTTTTTTGTTATATTTCTTGTACAAGTTGAATGTAACAAATACTTTTTATGTGCAAGAACTGGTTTTGAAAGAAACAGCGTACAAAGACAAAAGTATTTTGTAGTACCAAGCAGAACAAAAGATGGAAACAATCAAAGAAATATTGCTGGATTGTGCATATTACCTACCGCCAACAATACTTCCACTTTTACATTTCATAATTTATTTTTGGTGCAGACACAATACATATTGTACAAATTACTCCCAATACCCCAAATTCAGCTTTAAAATCTGCATCCAACATTTTAATGGTTTATACCTTCTTGTACAATTAAAGTCGATCATGTGAACTAACTAATTAATTTGGTAGAATCCAGGCTACAGCGTTAGCTAGTGTTGCCTTTCTTGTGCATTTCTGATGTTCATTTTAATGTACAAAAAATATGCCAGTGTGTACCAAGTTTAACATGAATCTCATGTTTTCAAACTATTAACTAAATCCTATCAGTAACAAAGGATTTAAAAACAACAAAGAAATAGAGGACACAAATGACAACTGGCTTAACAGCAGTGGAACCTTACTTTGATGGGATTCACCACATACCTCAACAATGAGATACGAGCTTTTGTAATTTTGAGACACACTGCATGCAGTAAATACAAATAAATACTATGTACAGTACTTCATTTGCTTGTTGCATTTCAATTTTTCTTTTATTATTGTCCAAGGGCTACATAACTTGATAAAGGGCCACCTGAATGCATCTTATTTGTATTTGCATCTACTGTTAACTTCCTCGATTTCAGAATTACGTACAAAATGTTACATCCCAATGTACTACATAATAGGAACTTACCATGTCTTTCCTTAGCACAATAACACATTACCATTCACCTTCCAAGCATCTGCATGCTGCCTACAATTCCTTTGGTATATCAACACATAGGCCCAAAGTTTTTTAATGATGTTACACAATATACACATAAAATATGGTAAATACAAAACTCATTATTTTATTGCCATAACATTTTGTGTATGCCATAAAAGAGAAAATAATCCACTTTTTTACATTTTGTATGGATGGGAATTCTTACTGCCAAAAATTGTTTTCAATCTGGACAAAAACCGCACTCTCTGAAACACAAAAAACACCAACTGAAAGAAAACATGTATCAAAAGGCACAAAACAATAAATTATTTTAACCAAAAAATATTAAAATTATACAACCTCAGTTGATTTAATGCAAGTACAGACATAAAGTGTAACATTACGATAAGCATTCTAGAGTATCAAAATCTTTGGCGATAAAGTACATTAAAACTGCACAAAAACAGTGACATTACAATCTACAGTAACGCCTTGCTTGACGTTATGGAAGATTTTTGAATGACGACTTTATGAAAAAATACTCTGAATGAGGTACATTTACCTACTAATGAGAATCAGACTATCCCATCCCCACACAGTAAATTTTTAGTCTTAAGAAGTGCTGAAAGCATACTTTAGTTTAAAACTGTAGGTTTCTCAACCCCAATTTGTAAAAGCCAGCAACATTAGACAGTATGTATTATCAACTTTTTGAGCAAAAATTTTTCTTTAGTAACGTATTTCTGAAGAAAAATAACTGCAGACAAAATCTCTTACACTTAATCCGATGAAACAGATTACGCTTAACAAATGCATAATACTGGGTTCATGTTTGCTCGTAAGTTGGCAAATATTGTTTCCTAGGGTGGTGATTTTGTGGTTTTCCCAAATTTCCTTTCAAAAATGTGTAGATTAAATATTATATTTTTAACACTTATTTATCTACCCTACACTTTTAATGTAGATTATTACAACATTTTTTCCTTATTCCAAAGTACTTGAAACCTATTCTAATAAAAAAAAATTTTATAAACTGTGTTCAATATTGTCACACCACAATTCGTCATTTAAAATTAAAAATAAGATAAACCAGAATATAAGTGTGAGCAAAATAGCTACAAATTTATTTCGTTTCAAAATGTATGGCATTCAAAATTAACATTTTATAATTTTTATTTGCATTAAAAGAGAAATGTGTTGTAAACCTACTAGCACAATTTATTTGCCATTTAGTAACTAAAGTTTACTGACTGACATATACCAGCTACAGTGCAAACATTATAAAGAAGAATATAATAGGCCTTACCACTAACACACTCAGACAAAGAATGAATGGTCAGAGGGCAGACACAAAACAAACCATAGCTAGTAAAGCTGACTTACTCGACACACCAGTTGCCGCACACGCTGCAACACACAAACAAAATTTTGACTCGTGTTACAAAGTCAGTGAGAGCCTTACCATCCTCAAACAATAGCTCAGAACTAAGGTGCTGGGAACTAGCCCATTAATAAATATCCAAATCTCAACCGTCCCCTGGACTCAATATCAGATAATCGCAAACATACCATCAGAATACTCTTGAACTCCCGCATCTCCTCAACTTTAATTTTCCTGCCGCACCCTAGTTCACTCCCTGACTGTTAGGGTAACCATGCTTCTAACACCACCATTACTCAGTGTGCCTCAACTCGCCTGATGAGAAGTAGTGAAACGACGCAGTTGCGCAACAAAATGTGTTCATCCTTCATGCGTGTCACTATTAAGTACCAACCTGTAACTCAACCCTGAGTCTACTTATTCAATTGGTTCACAGTTTCAGTGATAAAGTAAAAATATTTTAGTTACCTAAAGGCAGCGTGTCAGATGCAGAAGTGGGCCGCTGATACAGCAACAACAAATCCAACATTCACACAATTTTAAATAAAGGACATGAAATAAAATGGGGTTTAGCACTGCACGAGAAAATGCAATAATGTTTTCCTTAGCCCATGACACACGTTTATTACAGGAAAAAACTTTTAACAACTGGCTGTAGGATACGGTACGTGAACATATTTCATTGGACAGCATGGTATTACTTGAGAAGGCACTTAGCCATCACAAATTTTTAGCAAAAGAAATTTATGAGGCCAATAAAGAGAGTTTAAGGCTAGCAAAGGCTTGTTACAAGGGTTAGTATAGCTTTACAATTTAAACAATTTACAAATGACTGGTGAATCAGCATCAACTGATGCAGAATAAGCACCAAAATTACTGCGTTAGCTACAGGCAATTATTGAGGAAAGCGAATACAGTCCTGGACTAGTTTTTAACTATGATGACAGGCCTATTTTGGAAAAAGATCCCAAGCCGTATGAACACAGACATTAGCGGAAGACAGGCAAAGGGATTTCAGTCTTTTAAAGATCAACTGACACTTGTTTTGTGTTAACGCAACTGGACACGTCATTAAACCAGGTCTCGTATACCATGCAAACAATTCAAGGCTATTAAAAAGTAATATAAAAGACTGCCTACCAGTGTTTCACAAAAAAAAAAAAACAGAAATGCCTGGCTGACTGCAACTCACATCCAGGAGTGTTTTAGGAAATGTATGTTTCATACCTGAAATCTGAAATTCTTGGAACGGACAGGAATGTTGTTCACAGCGTTACTAATTAACGCCAATGCTCCCAGCCATCCCGAATCAATAAAGTATAAAAATGAAAATGTCTGGGTTGTATTCCTACCCACAACACTATGTCACCGTTCTTGCCACCACTTGATCAGGGCATTATCAACTGTCAGAATGCAGTGTTCACTTATATGGCATTAACAAAGTATTAAACTGGCCTTAATACTGATCGTGACTTTGACGTCATATAGATTTGGAAGGATTTCAACATTGTTATAGCTATCATCACTATGTATGCTGTGGATTCTATGAAACGTTCAACAGTTAATGCTTGCTGGAAACCTCTGTGGACTGAGACAGTGAAGGACTTCAAGCGATTTCCTACTATTGAAACCAAATTGAAAAATATAATTTAAGTTGAAAAGAAACTCACCCATGAAGGGTTATCTGATGTGAGATGAATGCTTAAAGAAACTTTAACTGACAATCATCTTGAAGAACTTGTAAAACTGACATAAGGAGAAGATGATGAAACAAAAGATGAAGCAGACAATCCAAAGGATTTGCCTATTTTGACTTCAGTAAAAATCCCTGAGGTAATCTCCAACATTCAGAAGAATTTGATAATGGAATATGATCCTTCGATTGAAGATGCCCTTCGCTACTCCCCTGACATTACAACAGTTTTCCTTTATTAAGTTCCAAAAAAAAAGAAGCCTTCACCTTCCACACCTTCAATAAAAAAAAATCACCCTCGCCTTCTTTGGTACTTGCCATTGCTTCTTGTGTGAGTTCACCTAAAGTACGTAACTTGCTGACAACTTTGCCCGTACCGTTTCCTGTCTGAAGACCTCTGCTGAGCTGTAAACGTGTGCTGTCAGTCAAATTCTTCCAACCCTACTTTCTGTTTGTCAAGAGATTTAAGTCCACTGTTATGTATGGATAATACTAGAGTAGTGTATAAGTTAGGACGTCTAAGTATAGTGTAATTGTGTGTTGTTAGGTTGGTAGCTATGGTAATGTGAGGCTTCTGTATATGTATGTTTGTGTTGGATGTTTCAAGGTCAGTTGGAGACTGGGCGCCAACCGCGAGGATTTTGACATCGTTATTAGAACGTAATATTGGCGACGAGGATAAAAATCGGGTTACAACGACAATGACGGCTTTTATCGGCTCGGTGGGCGAGTTTGCTCCGGACAGAGAGACGTGGAAATCGTACCGCGAACGTCTACAGTTTTACTTTGTAGCGAATAAAATTCAAGATGACGAGACAAAGCGTGCCGTGTTTTTTACCGTTTGCGGGGCGGAACTATACAATCTTGTTACATCGTTGTTGTCTCCTAAAGCAACAGATGCTGTGTCACTCGGGGACATATTTTCAAAGCTTATCGACCATTTTGAGCCCAAACCGAGCGAGATTGTAGAAACGTTCAAGTTTCTAACTCGGGACCAGCATGATGGGGAATCAATTGCGGTGTATGTAGCTGAGCTGCGGAAGCTAAGCACTCACTGCAATTTTCCTAATCTTGAACGAATGTTACGTGATCGGCTGGTGTGTGGAATCAGGGACAGAGTCGTGCAGCATGTG
>PNEQ01130608.1:0-18149 GCA_003012365.1 Medauroidea extradentata | reverse complement strand
TTTCGTTTAAAAACAGTAATAAATTGTAGATATTAACAAAAATGTGGTATGTTACTATACTGTGACACAATAGTACGAAACGACGAATAGACTTTAAACTTGGGCAATTGTTCGTGAACAACATATACATATTCCTAGCATTTTTATAATTTTATCTCATTTTGACATTGTCACTTTTGGCAGTAAACCGACGATATATAATCTCACTAATCTCAGGTTTGGGGCACCAAATACGTTTCCGCGAAACCTTTACTCTCTGAAACTTTGTAATGTCAATAAAGTTAAAGTGAATATTTTGACAATATATAATTGAGGGCACCGTCATCAATGGTTGTGCACAGGGTAAACAGATGTTTCTCATTCGATTAACCACTTACCGTAGACGTCTGTAGCTACCCTAGAACGTCAAATTGGCAGTTTTATAAATAAGGCCCAGGCGAAGTCGCTGTTAGTGGCAGGGACAAACTTAAGACTGCTTTTCGCGTGGACAGCTATAGCTACTTATCCTGCTGCAGAAATAGTTCAACTAGCCGCTTGGACATTCTAACACTTGATGACTGAAGTACCAATATTGTGTACAAAGAGGTTTTTCAATTAAAGTAAATATTATCAGTTACGAATAATACTCGCGAGCAAAGCCGCGGGGGACTGCTAGTTTCAAATAAAAGAAATGTAGATAAAGTTTCGATAAAGTTAAAGTTATGTTCGTTCTATGGGTGTTTAATTTTGTGATAGCAGTTAGTTAATTTCCTGATATACTATAATTGAAATAAATTCATGCTCTGGATAACAATAACACGTAACATTTTGTTTGGGAACTTAATAAGAGATATTAGAAGTCGATTTAAGTTCAGAATTTCTTAAACAACCCAGTTCAGGTAACATGATCCAAACCTGTTAACCAAAGTCGCCATCCTCTGCAGTTGCACAAGTGTCACACATAAAGACCAGTTCTTTTGAATCATTCGGTTGTCACAACACATGATATGGTACCAAATAATAAGAACATTCCACCCAATTTGCACCATTTTTTACGCATTCATCATGAGAAAACTTGATTCCACACACACACCACACGTCCAGTCTTCATCACTGTCTTTGATGTTTTTAAACTGTGCTACTTCGTTTCTTGATCTCGATTTGGAAGTTTCAGGCTGTGGGGTTGGTCCATCTGGCACAGCTGTAGCTACTGTCTGGTCTGGCGGAGTCAAGCACTTTGCACTCGAATAAGTTTTCCGTTTGGTCTTCTTGTTCTTTGGTATCAGTAGTGTAGAAGGAAGTTTTAGAATGTTGTCCTGTTCTGGTGTCTGACTTGGTTCTTGTTCTTGCTGTCCTTGGGCGAGAAGGCGATTTGTCCGTTGTGATGGTTATAGGGCTTCTCTGGGAATCGCAAACTTATTAAGAGAACAAATTTCAGTTTTCTTGAAAGCATTTACAATGTTCTTTTCACAGAAACACTTTATTAATGCTGGATTTAGTATGATGTGTTCTGTTGGGTTTATCTGTGGGATTATCTTTCATGTAGGAGTTCATGCTCTGAGCCCAGTATGACTTCAATGATATATACACTCCGACATCTAATGGCTGGAGCAGATGCGTTGTATTGGTAGAAAATGTGAATGAGAAAACTGAATTTTCTTTTGCTAATGAAGTCACTTGTGGACTGACGTGAGAAGCATGAGAGTCCACGAGAAGGCTAACTGGGTGGGTAGGAGGGATTGCACGGATAAAAAATGTTAACCACTCCAAGAAAAGCTCACTGTTGATCCATCCCTTAACTGACAACTTGATCAGCGAGTTAGGGAGGCAATCTCTTCGTAGATTGTCTTTACACCGCACTCCTTTAAGTATTACCACGGGTGGAATCCACGTTCCATTGGCGCACACACAGTCAAGAAGTGTATGGGTTTCAAGCAATTTCGTGACACAGGCAATTTCGTGATACAGGTATGTTTGTGACTGACGCTAATTTGAAAGTCTATTGCACGAACTTCATCATTGGAGCATAATGAACAACTTTGTTTCTGTGACATTGAAATTTGGCTTGCTAAATATACTTATTTATCATAAATATAAACTATTGAAATAACACTACATTCCCAGATGAAAAAACCCTAAGAAAACTGCTTATAATTTAAGATTTGGTGTCCAGGGTGTAATAAAATTAGACTACTTCTTTATTTCCTCATAAGGTACGTTTCGTGGGCTTCAAATTACAATGCATATAGATTACGTACCTGTATTATGCTCGTCTTAGTACTATAACAAACTCAGAACATGTATAATTACCACAAAACAACACGAAAATCTGCTACGAAACACTAAAAGTTTTTTTGCACTCCCAAAACAGTTGTACTTACAACGTGGCACCTATAGTAATATCTGTTGAGGGTTGGCTTAACTGTTGCGCCGCGTCTGGTCTCTTCTTCTCAATAGGTATATTCGTTATAGAATATTGAAAAAGTATCACGAAACAACCTTTGTCACAAAACTATCTCACTTCACCTTATAGCCAATTTATTTTCAAAACAAAAGATTATATGAGTTCGGGTGTTATCGACATAAAGTGAAGTCGACAACTTGCCAAAAATGTATGTAAATATATATTTATTGGACTACATAGTAAAACCAATTTTCATAACATGTACGTAACTGTTCTACGATGTGTGCTCCTTTTTAATGGTTAAAGAAATAGCATACGTAGAAACAGCGTAAAATAGGATCTTGTGGTAAAGACATGGAGGAAGTAATAGGGCAGAACCGCATGCATATCTTTCTGGACAGCTTATCTTGGACGCGTCTACAACGACGTCTGGAGCTAACCGCTGGAGCTGGAAGACTGCCTCGCTCCAGGACAAGAGCTCCAGGAAACTCCAGCAATGTTGGTTGTGCAGTGAGGGGAGAGGGGTAAGAAATACTCCCCCGGAACGACGGAACCGGAGAGAGAGTTCTTTAACGGTCTGTTGTTCGCAAGGGGCAGTCTTCTCTAGTCAGCCCCCTCCCCCCTCAACCATACCCTCCCATACCCTCTCAGGCTAAATTAGATTTGAGTCAGCCCTATCTGCCTCGCTGAGGAAAACAAAGGGACAGCAAATAAAAGGGGGAACATTTTTTTACACTCTTATTTTTTTTCCACTCCCGGAGGCGAGAAAGGATGGCCGCGTACAGAGATGGAACAGCATCAGTGTTGCTGCCAACTACTTCTACAGAAATATCTTCCACTCTGCAAAAAAAAAATACTTTCCCGAGAATAAGTCTGCAAACTAAATTTACGGAAATCGTTGGCGCGTAAAACCGCTGTGCAACGAAAAATTTGTAATTTTATAACTGTACTAAAAACTGTTCAACTCTTACACAATACATTAATAATAATTTCCTGCAATATTTTTGTTTCCGTAGTTTTCGTACAAGCATGCTTTACCATTTTAGCTAATTACTCAAAGTAAAAATTATTCAAACGATACGAATGAGATCATCTAGTCTGAAATATCTTTCACACTAAATTATCTTATTCGTATCGTTTGAATAATAGTAATAGGCTACTTAATTACATCTTTGTTATTTCACGTAAACACTTTTTTTTACAAGACAAGTACCTATTCAAAGATATGCACCAAATTATGTATAGATATCAAAGAGTATTATTTACACAAACCATTTTTACATGAAAGTTCAAAGGTGACATTCTGTAGCTTAATACATTTACTTTCACTCTAAATTAGTATCACTCGTATCTTTGAATTATTTTTATTTCGTGTAATTAGCAAAAGTGGTCAAACTGCTACTTTGACGTTGCTTTGTACAAAAACTATGGCCCCGAAAAATATATAATTTTTGGTTAATTATTAGTAATGTAATATTGTAATGTGTAAGAATTGGACAATTCTTGGTACAATTATAAAATTACGAATTTTTTGGTAAGAGAGTCCTTAAGGGCATGGGCCCCGAGTTTCTTCGCATTTAAGTCAATTATTTTTTAAAACATAAATGGGAGCCGATAATGTATAATCGCTTCGTAACTTTGTTATGACTGATTTAAACTGCATATTCTAATTTTGTCGAGTTAGAAGACTGAAAAATAGTTGCTAATTAGTTTACTAACGAAATTTCCTTTTAATTGATAAATTAGCTATTCTCATCGTACAGTTTGTTTCGAAAAATTATATTGCATAGTAAAACAAATTTGTAAAAAAGTTAAGAAGCAATTTTACGAGATTGACTCTCAAATGGATTTTAAAAAATAATTCTCTCGAAAGCCGAGAAACTCGGGCCCAAGCCCTTAATGAGATTCGAAAAAACAATTATATTTTGCGCCTTAGCGTATTCTCGTAAATGTGAGAACTTACTCAGTACGGTATTGTAAATAATCGAATTCGAAATAAATATACTTCGTTTTAATGTCAAACTTTTAACTCTTAAATAATTATTAAGTCGGTGTACTCATTTTATTCATTATAGTACTCTGTTTATATTTAAAAGTTGCGGAATAATTAACGTGAGTACTATCGTCTATGTAAAGGGGTTATGTGCAGTTATGTACTTTGTCTGAAAAAGTACAGACTTATGTAATTGGAAGATGTGTATTTATAAAAAGATCTAATGGATGATTCCCGAATCTCTCTTCCGTGGAAAATTAATATAAATAAAACATCAACTCTGATGCCGAATGAGGCTCTCAGTAAAGGAAAAGAGGAAATATTAATCTGTGTTTGCAACCTGTTTTAATTTTTTTTTGGTGCCCAGTTAAAAGGGAAATGCTTATAAGATGCGAATTCGCGAGCTTATACCATTACCAGGGTTCTCTTGTTTGTGCAAATAAAACAGAAATGTAAAGAGAGGTATTCACAAATGAACGTATTTTCTCATTCTCATTTTCTATGCAGAACTGTGGTTAGAATATACTCGTGCAAATACACGAGAATGCTCACAGCAGACACTCTCCTGAAGTTAATATCCAACTACGCTAGTTGATTTACGAAGTTATTTATGCTAACTGATACGATCGCACAGCGAACCCGAAATCGGGATGTATATTGGCCACAAGTTAGAATTGTGACACCTGTAAATTTGAGTCACTTTCGGAGCATCAAATCCCGCGAGCTCGTAGTAGCGAAGTAAAGGGGAAAGTATAGAGTGCTTCAATAAGTGGCAGCGCCCGCCACGTTTCCCACACGGCCACGGGTCGACACCGCCGAGAAACGAACCGTGTTCAAATTAATGGGAGGCGTGCGCTTTAACCACTGCGTGAACTGCGGCCCTCGTCACAGATGTTGTTTATTAATGGTGAGTTCACGCAAAATTGTTATTATTTTAATAGTATTTATATTTGTACGATATATTGTTTGTTTTGGAGACATACACTGAGACTATTTTTCACAGTATTGAAAATGTTCTAGCTTTCATAGCGTTTGTATAGTGGCAAGTAAAAGCCAAAATTTGCGTAAAACGGTTTTATACTAGAAACTAAAATCAATTGACTTACAGAAACGAAATAACTCACACTGAAGGAAAGTGTCACGAGTTACAACTAGACATGTATAAAAACAATGTATTCAAAATATCGTATTTAAAAACATAATAGAGAAAGTGTACAACTTTGTTATTTAAAATTCAGAAATGTTTTTAAAATACAAAAAAAATTAAACGTTCAATAGGTTTTTTATTCGTGTCTTAGACGTAGCCCGCGACACTGTTCTTCAGTAGAAATTATTTCATTTTTATCAAACCGTTTTATGCAAATTTTTGCTTCGACATGCCATTATACAGAAACTATGAAAGCTATAAAAATTTCATGAATGTAAAAAATTGTCACAAATTATGCCTATAAAACAATCAAAGTCTCATAGAAATATAAAAATTATTAAAACAATTAAAATTTTGCAGGGAGCCCCCCCCCCTCCCCCTTAACAGGACTTATAAAACTCTCCTGTGACTATTGCCTTGTTTAATGTAAACTATCCGTACGTTAAATAAATGATAATTAGAGGGTCTGGTTTCATAGAGAGGAAGGTTTATTTGTGCCTTCTTAAAACGTGAAAATTGTTTTCTTTTCCTCTAAGTTAAGTTCATGTTTTTTAAAAAAAAAAAACACATTCAATTAATGTAATAAACAATACGTTATGTATGCCAATACTGAAGTTCAAGGTTCATGTCTTATTTAAAACGTTGTTTTCCTGATGTTTAAGGTAAGGTTAAGTGGGCTTTATGCCTCGTCGACAGCGCGATCATATACAGACGGTGACACAATTTGGTACAATGACAGTAGCTGGGAGAGGAGTCGGCCATGGCCTTTGTTAAGGAACCGTCCCAGCATTCAGTTGAAGTGATTTCGGGAAACCATGCAAAACCTAAATCAGAATGGCCGGAGCCGGGGATCGAACCCGGGTCCTACCGAATGACATACCACCGTGTTACTGTTGCGCCACTACGCTTGGTCCCTGACATTTAAGAAAATGTACTTGCTTCACTATGGCAACAAAGCCTCAAATTATGCATTTCAGATAAATGCAATTACATACAGAAGCTTATACATTTACATAACGGACGAGGTTTCAGTTTAATAATAACCACACGATAATTTAACACATTAACAAGAATCACCAGCAATATGCTGGCTTAAAAGTCGCACAAGGTAAGGTTCATTAGCTCAATTAATTAAAGAGACAGAGAAATTCCGCAGTATATTTACTAACGATAGACTGTACTGTACTATGTATCATATCGATTTAGTTCCGTTTCATATACACACACGTGTAATATCATGCAATTGACAAGGCATATACAGATTGTCCAGAAATGGTCACATAATAACCACACTACGAGAATATTGCGTTAAATTGGAGACGAACATTTTATTGGCAAAGTGTTGTTCGGCGACATTTTGCGTGCACAATGTGACAACATAGCACTGTAGTTAGTCCCCTCTTGCGATCTATGTCTAGGTATTATTTTGTGTCGCCTACCAAATGAATAAATAATTATGTTTGGATTGGTCGGGATTTGAACCCTTGCGTATAATACGATGATCAGAACAGTAGAAGTACGATATCTGTAGAGCGCAAGAGGGGACTGACTACGTGTTGTTTTGCCATATTGTGCAAAATGTGTTCGTACATCATGTTGCCACAAAACATTCTCGTCTTCAGTTTGCCCCAGTATTCGCGTGGTGTGCTTACACGGTCGTTTGTGGACATCCTGTATATACAACGATGCATCAAACATTAGCATTCAGAGCGGCTAGTAGAGGAAAAATACTTACTTTAAGTACGAATGTCGCAGGTTCAACACTAGGTACTGCCTTCCATTTTTTTCTTTATTAATCTAAGCTAGCTTTGGGCTGCGTTTTAGGCCGTGTGATCATTAGAGGTACGTAAATTTCGCAGATACATTCCAGGTCAGGTTGAACGCCAATTATGTATACTTCATTGTCATATCTGTGACTTTCTGGCGGCTGTTACGAAACGCGTTTGACTACTACAAGCCAGTAGTAAATAAGGAAATAATGCGAAGTGCTATCGCTTGCTACCTGCTTGTACGTTTATAAGCCAATAGATAATCGATTGTGGCCAGTGGGTGTATAGGACTGACAAGTCTAGGCTGCTGCCAGATGAATACGCGAAATTGACGTACCTCTAGTGATCATAAATTTCTGAAATCTCTAAATTTAGAGTAAATATGTTATAGGGCATTAATTATTGTTTTGAAAAGTTGCGTTAGATGTCATTAATAACGTTTTTGACAAAATATTTTAAAAAACAAAAAATTGTTGAATTTTTTTTGGGGTACGTGTCGTTTGTTCTTCCCCGTGTCCCCCCCCCCCCTCCGCCGGCCCAATAAATTACACATTTTATTTGTTATAAGTAGAGACATGCAAAATTCGCGTTATCATTTGGTAGCAGACTAAACTTCACTTCCCTATACATAACAGAGCATAATCTGCGATTCAATTGGACACGAACTTTATGTGTTGTCATTGACGTGTGTTACGTCTTTACAGAGATTGGCCTCTCTACCGTGTAAGCATTGTCCGCGGCAAGTCACGACAATATCGGCTCGCGGGAGATGTCGAACGAGCCTATAGTCACTTGGAGTCTAGTCAGCTGTCAGAAAATAACGCGAATTTTGCAGGTCTCTAGTTATAAGTCATCGTGGATGCACGCACGGCATGCCAACGTTTCACCCAATCGGATGAATGGTATAGGAAGGCATAGACTATAGACAAACAAGTACTTATATGTGCAAAACAAATACGAAATACTATATTTCTGGAGAACAAAAATGAGAACTAGGTTATCTGCTATCAACGAAAGTGTGTGAATATATATATAAATCTCACTAGCACTAAACACAAACACACAAACGAACTTTACAATTTGGTTGCGCCAAGCAGATATTTTCGACTCAACTATACATTTGCCCCAGTGTCAGTTGTGCAAGTTCCGTGCAAGTCCTGCGGAGCTGTCTCGGCCACTGTCTTATTTTCTCTTTCACCACAAAAAAAAAAAAAAGACTCTCTCGCCATGTCAAGGGGGAGAATTTCACGGAAACGAAAATGCAAGGTTCTGAAACGAAATGGCAGAAGTTTTTTGATGTTCGCGGTCGAGCCAAAGTTTTCCCCTCTGCCGGTGGAAATTCGTCGATGGACTGACGGGACTTCGTAAATAAGAACTCGGGAGGAAAGCGACAGACGGGAGGAATAGAAAGAAAATTGGAACGGCAGATTGGGAGGAATTTAAAATGGAAATGGTTAGCGTGCTCTAACCGAGCGTGGAATGGATTTCGCGGGAGATTTAACGTAGAAGCTGGTACCGTAGGAATGGAACAGTTCGACGAAGAGAAATTCTTCTTGGACAGTTTTCAAGGTCACCTTAACTAAGATGGAAATACTACCACTGTTACGATTATTTCAATTGTTGATATTTGGTGCATGTGTGTGTGTATATATATATATATATATATATATATATATATATATATATATATATATATGTATATACACACACACACACACACACACACACAGGTTGTCCCATAACTCCAGTCGCGTAGGAAAAGTCCGATCTCATTAAGAAAGTTAAAATAGGTGAAATGTAATTAAATGTTATTGTTAATAACCTTACTGCTGCATGCCGCTCCGTCCCGCCGGCCATGTTACATCGTGTATAAAGCAATTTGAACCATCGCATACGCATGTGCAGAGAAATTTGCGGCCATCAATTTGAACATTTTCTGTCGTAATTACACGTGGAAGTGAACACACTGCTGTTGTCTTACGCCAACATACTACATCAACATTAAACTATTCCATAATTCGCTAATTTCTGTTTACCTTATGAGACCAGACTTTTGGAACTCTCTGTATGTATATACAGGAGCTATTGTAGGACGCACAGTACAACAGTGTGTATTAATAGCAACATATCAATTTGCGCTAAACTAATACATGTAAACATAAGGCATAGTTAAATAAGTTTCACAATTTTTAAAAATCCGACCAGTCTTCGTGTAACATCTCCTCGACAGTTTTGCACGATATCATTTATAATAAAACAAACTTATTCGTGATAAGCTTGATAATCAATGTTTTTATAGCACTGAAGATGCGGGAAAATAACTGTAATGTGAAATTATACTTTAACGACTAAAAAGTAACATAAAGTAACTTATGTATACTTAAAGTATGTAAATGTATATAGGCCTATCTACCTTTTAATACGTTGCTGAAGAATTCTTACTGTAGTTACAGAAATATATTAACTTTATTATTACGTATAGCTAAAGATACTGGTAACGGAACTGCGCAAAATAATCCAAAGGAAATATGGAAACTTATTAATGACGTCTCCGTATCAAAATAGAAAATGTTGATATAAAAACTATAATAAATGATGGCCGCTAATGCGTTAAACATATACTTTACAAATGTAGGGAATAATATGACTTCAGCGATATCAATAAATACTTCTAAACATGTCATTACGAAATATTATTATAATCAAAATTATATTGTAAATCTATATTTTTAGAACCAGTCACAGACTCTGATATAATTACAATTATATCTGAAATGAGAAACTCAAATACTGTAGGTCCTGACAAGATAAGTACAATATTATTAAGTGATAAATATAAGTTGTGCAAGCCTATTGCACATATTGTAAACTTAAGTCTTAGCCTTGGGATATTTCCTCAGCGTTTGAAGGAAGCAGTCCTTTTGCCTTTGCACAAAGGTGGGGACTTGACTTCTGTCACAAATTACTGGCCAACTTCTATTTTAAGTAACGTATCAAAAATTCTACAAAAGTGTGTCAAAAAATATTAATGGCTTTCTTAGAGAAAAACCAAATTATATCTAAAAATCAGTTTGGTTTCAGAAAAGATTTAAGTACAAATGATGCATTGACCAAATTAACAAACTTTGTCCATGATGAAATCGAAAATATCAAAACCTGTCTCTGTGTCACTTTAGATCTTGCTAAAGCATTTGTTACAGTATCACATTCAATACTTTTGGAAAAAACGGAAAAAATTGGTTTAGGGGGAATGGCAAACAAATGGTTTAACAGTTACTTAGAAAATAGAATACAATGTGTTAAAGTAAACAACAAGCTTGGAAACTCAATGAGAATAAATACAGGAGTCCCACAGGGAAGTACTCTTAGTCCAATTTTGTTTTTGATTTATATAAATGATTTGTGCAACATAGGTATAAATGGTCAACTAATATATTATGCAGATGATACAGTGATTCTTTTTTCATCTGATTTACGGACATCAATTTTTAATATAGCTAATGAAGAGTTAATTAAAATGAAATCTATATTAAATAAACATTTGCTCTTTCTTAATGTAACAAAAATAAATACAGTGCATATCATTTTCTGTAAATAAATTTGGTCAACCAAAATAACACCAAGAACTCAAAATACATAACTATAGTCAGTTGAATGCAAACTGCAAATATAACGTCATAGTACGAGTAGAGGAAACAAAGTATTTGGGTTTTATGTTAGATTGTAATTTAAAATGGGACAGGCATGTTTCTTACTTAACTAAAAAAATTCGTAAAACGGTATATAAATTTGTTGAACTTAGATATGTTTTATCAATTGAATATATAAGAACGGTTTTTGTAGCCATTATTCAATCTGTTCTGCTGTACGGTATATTAGCATGGGGATGTATGAGCAAAACGGCAACCAAGCCACTAATTTTGATACAAAAAGTTATTTTACGAACTGTGTTTAGAAACACTTTTAACTATCCATCAAAAGAACTTCTCAGTCGTTTGAGAGTATTCAATAACAGAAAATTGTATATTAGAACCATATTAGTAAATTTATTTAACAAAAAGTTACTAGTACAGTATTTACCTCATATATATTCTACTCGATAAAATTTAAACCAAAATTTACCAAAACCCCTAGTTCACAAAACTATTTCTCAAAGATCATCCACAGTCTTGCTTACATAAATTGTAGTAATTCTTCCTGAAAATATAAAAAATAAGTATATAAACAAAAAAATATAGGCTATATTGATCGATGGTCAGATGCAACACATCACATCACGTCTGTGATAAGCTGATAGGACTCCAAGACCCTGGGAGTTAGGGTATGCTAGGTAGCTTTTCTAACATCGGTGCAAAAACCTCAAAACTTTTTTAACGGATTTTAAAAAATTCAAGATTGCCAGCATTCATACAATTCACGTTGGCATTTTGAACAATAATGCACAGTTTGTTCGCGAAAAATTATTTAGCTTGACTTTGCCTTATTATAACAACAAAATTTCTGACACTGTGTGCGCAAGGCCCTTAAAAATTGTTTATTGCTTTATAAACAGTAAGTGTAAGCAGGTGCAGATTCGAGGGCCCTCCCCCCCCCCCACTTTTTTGACTTTTAATGTTGATACAGTTTACCCTTAAAATATTACAAAATTTTTAATTGTTATATTAAATTTTTTTAGGAAACGCCTTAAACATCACTTTTTTTCACCTTAAAAACAAAATTTTTCTGGGGGGGGGGGGAAACCCCCAGACCCTCTTATTCTTATTTGACTTATTTGACTCCGGGTATGGGCATAGCTACTACAGTGTTTTTAGGGGTATGTTAGCACTAAACATTTTCGCGATATACCATCATCTCTATAGATAGCCAATTCGATACAAACTCTTCAGTGTTTTACACAGAAAGTGACTTACATAGAGTTGGATCCACCGATGGGTCCAAGTAACGATATATTTGAGACAGAATACTTTACGGATTATTCGACAAGAAAATAATGTTGCTTTAAAATAATATATTTACAAAATCACTACAAAACTATCAGTCAGTGACCACGAATCAGAGATGCATGTGAGCACTTAGGTCACTGAAACAATGGCGCGAAAATATTTCCTGTGAACTCCCGAACCCGAGGAACACGCGCCTTGTAACTCGGCTCAACTACAAATATTGCTAGTATTCTCCTCGCACATATCTTGCCATGACAATCAGTGAAAATTTCATTTTACCACGTCGTATCAAACAAAACAAGCGTTACATGTACGTATGGCAAGTCTCCACCAAGGTTACACGGCTCTGTTTATCTTACAGATAAAGACACAGAACAGTTAGTAATACAGATGTGAAATAGCCAGTAGGACGACAAACTCAATCACATCAAAGAGTGCAAAGCCAATACTGACCCATTTGCCTTATAATTGGGATTTAGGTTCGATTCCCGGCGGGGTCGGACCCCGGATTTTCGCATGTGGGAATCATGGCGGACAATGCCGTTGGTTGGCGGGTTTTCTCGGGGATCTCCTGTTTCCCGCGCCCTTTTATTCCAGCGCTTCTCCATACATCATGTCACCCCTCACCAGCGCTGAATACTTCGATGTTAAGCACTGACCAATTCCTCTCTCACTCCCTCTATCACGCCAATGCTGACGGCCTTTCTCTATTTGTGCCGAACCCCTATAAAGAACAAAATTCCCTATCTTCGGCCGCAATTCGTCAGCGTTCAATTTGATCATGCAACCAAAGAGCAGTGTTTTTGAGTCACACACGCCAGCGAAATATCTTCGTTTGCCAGCAACATGGCGGAAACCCCGCCCGCCAATTAGCGTAAGGCAGCTGTCCTGCTAGCCGGTAGCCGGGCCAATAGGAAACATATAGTATCATGCAGGAGCCAAACATACACGAGGCTGGTATCAACAACCTCGGACAGGCAATAAGCGGCCAAGTTTGCCCGTTGCAAATTAGCCGCCGCGTCATTTCATATCTGTATTACAATTCAGTCTGTGCCACGGAGTTACAATAGCGAATAAATGTTCAAATTAATTAGGTCTCAGTGGATCAGTTTTAAATATCCATTTTAAAATAAAACATTATCTAGGTGGAATTTCTAGAACAACACTGCCATGTAACAAACTTTGCCATATGTGTATTTAAAAAAAAATAATTACAGCTTTCATATAATATCTAAACTGCCATTTTAATGTTATCTAATAACATGTTATAAACGAATAATTTATTAGTACACGTTTGTTTTAAAGCGTTGCCTTTAAGGCTTCTCATCTGTTGCCACATTGAATTATATTATATCTTCCCCTTGTTAAAAATTAAAAAAAAAAAAATTTCAATATTCAATGCAATGCTACAGGTTGTGCTTCAGGGCAGGCATTGCGATTTAGTCGTTGACGTGTAGTTAGGTCGCAAAAATTTCAGAAAATTTTGAATGTAAAATAAAATTGCTACACTGATACAACGTAAGTACAACCCAATAGATAAATCACAATGCCTGTACTGTAACGCAGTTGAAATAAAATTTGCAATATAATTACAGATTTCAAATTTTTTCTCGGAATTTTATTCAGTAAAAACATTAAACTAACCAGTAAGGGGGTTGAAGCCGAGGCTTAAGTATTTTTAAGTATTTTTGTAGTTAAGGAACTTCCCTAGTAAATAAATTAGCAACATTTCAGTATGCTTCGCTTGTTATAATTACTCAAAGATTAATACACCTTAGACAGTGAAATTTTAAGTAAAGACTGAAGACTTATACTTTGTTACTAAAATAGAAATTTTGGTAGTGTAATATCAGTACGATACTAAGAAAATTATTATTTTTTCGGCGGAATATTGTAAATCCATTTGTTTATAATGCATACTTATTATTCTGGAAAATAATTTTCTCATAGTGACCCAGATACGTCCCTTGTGAATATATTTCTGTATTAAAGTCGTAAATAAACTTATTTTCTTGCGAGAGAACCGACTTTAAGAGAAGAATTTTTTTTACTGTGACAGCTTCTCTTCTACACTCTCAGATACTTCCCTCTGGTCAATATCTACCTTGGTTTCCAGCCTCATTGTATCTTCTATACGAGAACAAGCCCAGCTGTCTCTACTAGTGTACATCCGTCACCCGCTTGCTCAGGTCTAGGCTATGTAGGAATGCTCCTTAAGACTCGGTTTCAGTCGCCAAATTGAGTGTTATTATTTTTGCTGAGAAGAAAATTTTTAAATATGCGATTATACCTCAAATTCTATTTACATTTCGCTACAATACAGACCTTACGATTAAGCTGTTAACTTACGCCGCAATCTATGTGGCAATTTTTTTATATTCATAATTTGCCCGACAAATTGCGACCTAACTATACATTACCAGCTCTAATGCTATGGTTGTATTGTAGCACAATGTAAATAGAATTTGCGGTATAGTCGCCAATTTGACACTTTCCTTCTCAGAATTAAAAAAAAAATAAAAAATAAAGCGAAAAATAATACAATTCAATATGGCGACTGTAACCGAGCCTTAAGGATGTTCACGTGGCAAAAATTCGTAATTTTATACTTGCACGGAATAGTGTTAGTTTTATAGACGTTACTTGTGACTACATTTTCCATTCGTAAAAATTTTTTAGCTCCCACAGTTTCCCATTTAGCGGCATGTCAAAGTCATAATTTGCAAGTTACAGGAACATGGTAATAAGAATAACCAAGTGACTTACTCGAATGAAATAATTTACACCGAAATTAGATATAATGGGCACTATGCTAAAAGATTTAAAAATACGAAACAAAGTAATTTTGTATTATTTAAAAATTGCCACAAATGAGGTGAATTTTCGTCATTTTCGGAATTTTCAAAAAAGCCCAAAGGAATTCCATTGTATGTTTTTGAATATTTTAGCATAGTTACCATAATATCTCATTTCTGTGTAAATCATTTCGTTTGAGTAAGTCACTTGGTTTTTGTTATTACTAAGTTCTTGTAACTCGCAAATTCTGACTTTGATATGCTGCGCAGGGAAAACTAAAGAAGCTAAAAAAAATTTACACGTGGAAAAATTTAGTCACAAGTACCGTCTATAAAACGAACATATAATTTTATTGGTGGACAGTCTGTAGCAAAGTTCAGTGCAGAGGTCGCAATCTGAGATTCACATATATCCTGTTATTACATTTTGAAGTACTGCAGTCTGAAAAGGCCGTTTTTTAGCCATGTTGGAGGGCTTAGAAATAATATTTTTAATGAGCGTAGTGTCTTAAAAATTAGGTTCCCATAGGTGTATTTTCTTTACGTACGTTGGTACAATGGGCACACGTGGAATTGTTTCGTATAAAAAACCTGTTTACGAACACACTGCAACGCATTTGAAGATTGGGGTAGGCAGCCACCTTAACACCTTACGAAGACAGAGCTCTTACCACTTAAACAGAACAGAAAAAAAAAACAGTTTTGATATAGGAAAAAATAAGTCGTACAATTTAGAGGACGGCTTGAAATACGTATACAAACATTCAATTTATTATACAGACTTATTGACCAGAACAGCTAAGGCAACAAATATTGCTTTGTAGCTGTACAGATAACAATGTGTATGTAACGGGTCAGCTTAAAAGAACATAAAGTTTGCTTTGACCTTTATGACTGATACGTAGCTAATCGGAAATACAATTATATTTATTTTAAAAGTTACTAATTCAAAAAATATTTAAATATATCCGTATCAACGCCACCTTTCTAACTACAAAAGTATTTGTAGTAATATTTCTGTTCACTGTTCTATAACATTATATAAATAAAATTGTATCGAATTTTTCTTAGTACAGGCAAAAATCTATGTTTATGCAGCACTATAAAATCGCTGGGAAAGTTGAGTGTTTGCGAGACTCCGACTTGCTGTGTATAACACTGAAGAGTTTGTATCGAATTCACTATCGTTAGATGATGGTATATCGCGAAAATGTTTAGTGCAACATACCCTTGAAAACACCGTAGTTTCATGTGACATACGTCTGATACTTCATACATGTCTGCAGACTAATAACAGGCATCAAATATTACAATAGCGGGAATCTTATTGGCTCAGTCAAATAGGGAAACAGCCCCTCGCACAAGAGAAAACCAGTTCTAATTAAGGACGACTATTTTTCGCGAAAATAGTTTTGCCCCACTATGTTTCAGTGTCTTACGTGCACATCTGCAGTTCTGCTTCGTGGTCAGTGATTGGATATTTTTACTCTCGCGAGCCTTGGGATTCTACCGACTGATCATAGTGTTACGGATACCACCGCAGCGCTCACCAAGCATGGGAACTGCAAGCGCGGAGCGGTGTTATGACAACACGTCGAAGGTTACCCTCAATATTGAGAGCAGGCTGACATATATAACGAGGGGGCAGGGCCGCCGGGGTGTTGTTCATCGGACCGTCAGCTGGGGTACCTCCAGGTCGGCTAGGACGCCGCCCCCTGCTGACCAACACCGTCGTCCGAGGGCCGGACGTCTGGGACTCCGCTTGTGACCCGGGGAGGTCACGACAGTGCTCATGCGCGATAACGCCAGAGTGTCGACGGGCCGGCGCCAATATTCAGTGGTAAGCCGCTTGGAACTGGGTTCCGATATACTTCAATTAAAGCTTCCCTATATTCAGGCCTTCAGCCAAGATTGTACGACGCCCATTGTAAAGCTGTACTATGCACTGTCAATATAAATTAAAGCCCCTTCTAGTCAATATTGTGGGGTCTGATAATTATCTTTATACCTGGTCGCAGTACATAGGAGTCACAGTTGAGTTGTGGAGACAGTAGTAGCCTCCAGTCTGAGCACGCCACCCTTATGTTCACCCCGAGAACCAACTGGAATAGAGAACCATAAATAGGAGGTGAAACAATATACGTGTGTTGTTGCAGGAACGTTATTGTAATTGACTCAGGCAAATACGACTATTCATATAGACACACTGCCAATAACTATGATGCAAAATTGCAGATGTGTACGTAAGGCAGTGAAACAAACTGCGGCAAAATTATTTTCGCGAAAAATAGGGGTCCATAGTTATGATCTAATAAGCAGTAAGTGTGTTGAAACCCATCAAACCGTCAAGTTTTCCCGCGATAAATCAGCATTTGTATCGTTTATTTGTAGCTCTGTTTCTGTCTTCAACATGCCGAGTTCAAACTCAAACCGTACAGTTTCAACACAGTACGTGTGTGATTTGTCCCAAACCGTTCTCACGTGTTACAAATTACACCATGCAATTATAGTATAATATATATGCTATAGTTAATTGGAGACTATGTTGACTTTACTGAGTGTTTAGTCATTATAAGAACAAACGAAAAGGGTGTGTCAAGGACGATGAAACAAGCAAATAATGCTAATAAACATAGTTTCCCGTCACGATGTATGGACACGTACAAATATGGCAACGTTTTTGAACGTGAACGGGCATCAATGCCAAGACGTGCTAAAGCCTGCATTCACATGAACGGCGCCCATTTCGAACACTTGTAATGTCTTCGTCCACAAGTGCAACATTTTGACGTTTTGATCCTCGGGAACGCTGGTATTATAGCGTTCCTGTCGTAACATATAATATGTCATTCTGGGAAAACCATTGGTTTTCGGAACTATGTTTATTAGCATTATTTGCTTGTTTCATCATCCTCGACATACCCCTTTCGTTTGTTCCTATAATTACCAAACATCCTTTACATTTAAGCGATTTCCAATTGTCCCTACGCATCGCATTACACGCCTTCATTCAAGTTACACGTACTTTGAAGAATGACACGACAATTGGCAACACTGACCCCGGCCTCCCGACCACGCGTCACGTCGCTGACATTCCTATGTTGATGGGGGGGGGGGGG
>PNEQ01130607.1:0-18136 GCA_003012365.1 Medauroidea extradentata | reverse complement strand
GGTTAACACAAGCCATGGCAGTTGCCTTCTTCAGTGGATAACAAACAATGAACTTAGTGAACACGTCGAGCACCACAAAAATGTATCTTACACCACCCCTTGACCTCGGTAATGGCCCATACAGGTCAACCGCTAGCAAATCCCCTGGCCCGGCAGGAATAATAGCCTTCCATGGCCCTTCCCAACTTCGGTTCGGGAATTTAGTCTTCTGGCAAGCCTCACAACAGCTGACACACTGTCTCACAGACCTAGCCATATTGCTCCAATAATAACTTTGCTGAAGCAGCCAGAACGTTTTCTTCTCGCCAAAATGGCCGGTTGAACGATGCACATGCATAATCAGCTACTTAATCCAGACCTTTGGCACACACACTCTCCAACCCCCCGTATCCAAGCTTTCTTTCCTGTACAAAAAATCATTGTGTAGACAATACCATGTTAAGACTTTGTTTACTATCGGATTATTCAAGTCCCTCTCTGGGTTACCTAAGATTTCAATTACCTCACCCAGAACAATGTCTTCCCTCTGTGCCACTGCAATGCTACTGAACTTGCCAATCAAATCTATATCCTTTTCAACTCTAATCCTGGCGATGACTGGCCCTGCTTTTGGCTTATCTTCTAGAATTACCTCACCATCCTCTATAACCGTCCTGCTCAACAAATCTACATCACCATTGTCCCTGCCTGAAACATACCGAATCTCCAGATCAAATTCTTGGAGCGCTAGGCACCACCTAGTCAGCCTACAACCCATCAGTCTGCAAGATTTCAGAAATTCCAAACTACGATGGTCCAACAGAACTATAACCTTGTGGCCTATCAGTATATTTCTAAAGTGATTCAAACCCCACACCACTGCCAAGCATTCCTTTTCTGTAATGGTGTACGCTCGCTCTGCTCCTGTCAGTGATCGGCTCATAAAAGCTAGCAGCCTTTCCTCACCGTCTGTGCCACGCTGAAATAACTTAACCCCCAGTCCATAGCCAGAAGCGTCTGTACTCATGAAAAAAATGCTACTGAAATCTGGGTGGTACACAATGCATTCACTGGTGAACAGACACTTGGCTAACTCAAAGCTAGTCTGGCACTCCTCAGTCTAAATCCATGCCTTGCCCTTTCTAAAGAGTTCCAACAAAGGTGCTACCTGCTTAGAGAACAGCTCTGCAAACCGCCGATAGAAATTACAGATACCCAAGAAACTTCTAAGCTGTTTTACGTTGCGTGGCACCGGGAAGCTGTGAATCAGGCTGACCTTGCTGGGGTCAGGCCTGATGCCCTGCGAGTTCAAAATAAACCCTAGGAAATGCACTTCCTCTCGTAGGAATTTGGATTTGCTAAGCTTGAGTTTTAGGCCTACAAACCTCAACCTGTCAAACAATTGCCGCAAATGTTTCAAATGCTCATCAAAAGTCTCGCTCACTATCAATAGATCGTCGACATACACCTGGACAATAGAGCCAACCTCAGGCCCTAGCGATACGTCTACAGCCCTACAGAATTCCCCCACACTATTAGTCAGACCAAAGGGTAAGACGCAGAACTGGTAACTTCTCCCTTTGTATAAAAAAGCTGTGAATTTCCTATCAGCATGGTGAAGGGGAATCTGCCAAAAGCCTTTAACGAAATCGGTCGTGCTAATAAATTTGGTGCCTTGGAAAACAGAGAAAATGTCATCAGGTTCTACGGGCGACTGCCGGTCCAGTTGGATTCTAGAATTAATTCCACGAGCATCAATACAGACCCTCACAGAACCATTCCTTTTTCTGACACAGACCAGGGGATTTACAAATGGACTATTTCCTCTTTCGATGATCCTATGCTGTTCCATAGAATTGATCTGCTTGTCCACCTCATCTCTGCACGACCACGGAATGGGGTATGTTCTTTGTTTAAATGGTGTGTCGTCAGTGATAGGGATTCTCGCAACACACTGATTGGTACGTCCCGGCTCGTCCGAGAATACATCACAAAATTCAAGCAGCAGATCTCTCACTGAACCTTTCTCATCAAGATTATCTGTTTGGCACTCCAGCAACACCTTTTCCAGGCTGTCCTCCCACTCCTCAGGATTTCTTACAGTCAAAATATTAACCTCTGCTTCCCTCATACCTGCAACCCATGCCAAATTACCCTCTGCCTCTCCTAACTCTTACTCTTCAGTACAGTCAATATGGGGGGACTCAGTAGGCTTATACTCATTCGTCATTCGCCTCAACATTGGAATTGAATTACCCCCCAAACTGATCGTTCCTGCAACAAAACTTACAGCAACATTGTGTGTTTGCATAAAATCTGTCCCAATTATTATGTCTCTAGTCAACTGTGGGATAATGAGACACACTACCCCAAATTCCACTTCATTTACTACAAAATTTAGAAAAACTTGTTGATTAATCTTTTTGCTCCTCCCTTTTGTGGCCCCAATGACTGTTAACAGTGGCACGGGTAGTAATGGAAAAACAACACCCTCGTGATTCAGTTTCTCCAGAAACTGTTGGGCGATTCCAGAAATCTCTGAACCAGAGTCGAACAACACAACCACTTCCCTGTTCACTAGCTTGCATGATAACTCCGGCACAACCCCGTAGCAACCCCCATGCTCCTCCTCAGACAACAAAAATTCACTTTCACTAGTAAAAATAGTAGCAGTCATCACATCTGCCACCCCAGCCTGACTGCGTAAGCTGAATGACTCTCCCCGTTTCCCTGATTCCCCTGTCTCACATTATTTCCCTGCCTGTGGTTTGCCTGTCTCCAGCGGGCACGTGTATGTGATGAATAATCAGCCGAACCAGGTGGATTGGTGTTCCTACTTTGCGATTCGCTGTCCTGCACACCATCTCTGATCGCAGTGACTTCACGGGACATCGAGTTGTTTTCGTGTGACCCCCCAGTCTGCACTCTCTGTTCCACAGAAACACCCTGTTCATGACTGTGCTGATACCGACCCTGCTCCTATTAACCTCGCACACAATCATTGCGCAGATAAGGCTGCCAACCCAAATTTGCCTGTCTTCCACCGCCTCCTGACCTATCGTATTGGGTGTCTATACGATGTCCACCACTATCATCAATGTCCCCTATGCGGTCCATTTCCTGCAATATCTTCCTTAGTTGTTCAATCGTATTGATCTCTTTACCTACTAGCATTCTATGGGTTACTAATGGTGTTTGTGAATACACTAACATTATTATGTCTGACTCTGCAAGGGGCTGGTCATAAAATTTTGACCACTCCACCACGTGGCTTAAATGGCTCTCTAACTGACCTACACGACATGACCCCCGATAGAGATCAGCACGGTCGCTTCCCTGTGTGCGAGCACCCCAATATTCCTTTAAAAATTCTACCTCAAATTCCTCGTAACAGGTTATGTTACCCTCACGTAACTTTAACCAGTTCTCACATTTTCCCAGGACAGATTTCTTAGCCAATGCCATTTGCTCACCTTTACTGCACTCATTCACCTCAAAAAATTCCAGCAAAAGTTCAAAATGTTTTTTCGGGTGTTCAGCCCTATCACCTCTAAACTTTGGAATATCCCGGTCTCTATATGGGTGCCCTATCCGAAATATCTGTGTGCCTAACTGCTCCCTGCACCCATGCCCATTACTAGCATCTTTATTTTGCTGAAATTTTTTTTTCATGCTCCTCCAGTCTACACGTCATGGCGTTCAAGGTCGACTGGAATTGTCCCCTTAAATAATCATAACCATCCTGCTTCACTTCTTCCCTTTGTCTTAATTGGCTAGATATTTAGAACTTCAGATCATAAATTTTTTTCTTTTGTTGAGAGATTTCGCCCTGGCACCCTACTATAGCATCTTCCAAAGTGACGTTGCGATCCCGTATCATAACTCGTTCCTCCTTTGCCTCTATTGCCTCAGTGGCAATTTCATCCACTCTATCGCGTTACTCGCCTTGGAACGCAGTCATTTGTTTAACAGAAGTGTTCAACGTCTCGTTTTTAGAGCTCTGTTCCGCCTCAAGTCGGGTTCGATCATGGTTCCAGCTGTCACGAAAACCTGCAATACTTTCCTCTCGTTCCCTTCGCATTTCGCTCCTGAACTCCTCCAACATTTTACGACTATCCTCCTTGATTTTACCTATCTCCTCCCGTATCTCCAGACTATTACTGTCCAGCTTCCTTTTCATCTCCTCCATCGCCTCGCGATTTCCCGTACAACTTCTTTCCACCCATTCTATCATTCCGCGAGTCTCAGCCATAAAGACTTGTAACATAGCCTGCCAGTTCATTGTCATTGGCGTCAACTCTGCTATCCGTTTCAAATCAACACTATCTTCGAAGTTCGGGGAACTAAACATTACATCACACGGAGAAGTGCTTTGCGTATCTCTGCTATCTGTACCATCATGCGTAATTATCGTCTGTCCCGCGACGCCCGACGGAATACCATTCTCATCCATATTCAAATAGTTATTTCAAAGAATACATGCGCGCCGAAGCTACGTGTTTCTTTCTCCCCTTTATTTGTTATAAGGAAAAAAAAAAAAACCGGCCCACAACTCAAGTGACCTATATACACCATGAACAATAGGAACGGAAAAACTACACATATGGCCCAAAAAAATTACCATGTTAATTGATACGGCAGGCGTACAGACACATACAAAAAAAATATTTACACAAACATTGCACTTCAACTCCGCAACTACCTGTGCCCGGCCACGTGCCTGGCTTACCTGATTAAGATGCTCACACACTACCGGTCCCTTGGTAGGTGGGATTGCGGTGGTCGGTTGGCTTCACTGCTATCATCAAGCTGCAAAGGTCAGTGGAATAGGCTGCTATCATCAAACTGCAACGGTCAGCTGCTGCGTAGGTGGTGATAACGGCGAGATGATACACGGCGTCGGTGTCTGGTCCACGTTGGTAGACAGCTAGCATAGCGGATTTCTCGTGGTCGAACTGATGTCTCGTGCGTGTCTGGTCGGTGTCCAAAAGACGTCGACGTCAATTGACGGCAAGCTGGCTGGATATACTGCCCTGCATTATCTCATGTGCGGCTCGTTATCATCCATCCACGGTTCCTCTTCACTACTCAATTCCTTTCGAGGCCCCACGTGCGGTGTCCATTTCGTATGTAATGGTACAAACGTAATCTGTCAGCTTCAGCATCCAAGTACTGACCAAGCAGAATAATATCTCCAGTCTCCACGGCATCACGTGCGGCGGCAAGGTTTCTTATCTCAGGGTTCAATAGTTATGTAGGTTCGAGAACACATGGATGGATAACAATAATACTCGTTAATTAGTGCAACTTTTTACTGTTGAACTTCCATAATTCACCATTTCAGATACTCCAAGACTATTACGAATTTCAGGTGAGCCGACACACGTGGCCGCAGCCGAATTTCCGGTGAGCCGACACACGTGGCCGCAGCCGAATTTCCGGTGAGCAGACACACGTGGCCGCAGCCACCCTTCCTCCACGAGGCAATCTTAAAAGACAGTGAAAAATGGCAGTGAATCCGCTCACCCCCGCGAAGATGCGGATGCATACCTCGGCCTCAGGGAACTCTTAATTATTACAATATATTTTATACACCACAGTGTCACAAATTTAAAATTGCCAACTCGGGCCACCAAAACAATAATTAATTATATTAAGGAATGAGCAAATGTTGGTTATTGAGACTGAAAACAAATTAAATTGGAAAAGCGTCACTCGCGGATGGATACAACACAGAACTAAAACGGCCGTTACATCCCTAACTATGTCATGCCGTCCCCGGGAAAACCAAGTATCCTGAAGCCTATCACGTGATCAACTAGGCGCCAGCATGACCAGAGGCCAGATACAAACAAAGGACAACAAACCAAAACGGAAAATCGGCGATTACGTCATTCCTATCAAAAATATCATGAAAAACTACTTGAGTAAACATCCTGCAAATAAAACGCCGATTAAAATGAGACCTGATTCAAACCCCTAGTACAAAATTTAACTCAAAGACCAATTCCACATTGCAGATGGCCCTCTAACTCTCCGTAAGTTCAGTCTCAATCCCAACAAAAGTACAAATATAAAACTAGTAAATTAGTTACCCTTTATGAATATGTCAAATAATAAGTATGCATCACAATTTAACCTAGACATTTTATATTATAGTTAGGTATAATTTTAAATGTGTGTGGCTCACCGGGCATAATTACTTAGCACATTGGCAGGTCATTTAATCATCAAAAGGAATACAATAGTGAAGATTGTTTGATAATACCAGTCCAAGTTCATTCTTAATAAAACAGCTGACACACCCAATTCAATCGAAACACATGATGCGTTGGCAAGCCAGGCACACACTCACCTATGACCGGGCAATACTAACCATCGATTGATCTGTGCAATTCCTCTCACTTGTATTATACCTAGGTAGATTGTTGTGGAGACACCTTAACAGCCTGGAGGCATACCAGTGACTACAAACACATAAGTTGCCATAAGGGCACAATGAGATGAACATACAACTTGAATAGGGGCTCAATATGGCCAGATGCTTTACAACTGAGGTATTCAGCAGGATATCTATGTTAAGGAGTGTTAATCAGTAACTTACTCTGCTGAATTTGTTTCTCTAAGTAAGAGATGTTTTTTTTTCTTTCTCTGAGGCGCTTGTTTGAACCGACACTTTTGTCGGCATCCTTTTTATCCTTCTTCTTGGCTGGACTCCCATACTGATAAGACGTTTGCGGCAGGCATTTAAGATGACGCCTATTACTGCCGCCGTCCTAAAGATAGAAACTCTTGGGAGCGAGTTTAGGTTGCGTTAAATTTTATTAAAGTATTGCCGTTTTCAGAAGAGGCATCAACTTTTCTAGCTAATTAGCTGTTTTAGTTAGCTTCAAGACACCGTGGGAAGCACGTAAGACATCGCTCACGAACCTATCATACTGACTTTTCATAAAAAAAAATAAATTTTGGCTTTGCTATAATTAGTGGAAAACTGTTAAATTTTGAAATTTAATTTTATTATTTTCATGCCTCTATCGCTGTTGCATTTTCCGTAAATTTTAACATGGTGAAATTACTGTACAGACTGGGAACTCTAAGTCTAACCAGAGGTATGAGTAAAGCGTCCTTGCTCATGCCGACTGAACGAAGCCGAGTAAAATGTATGTATTAATGTTTGTTGGAAGCATAGAATGTGTTTTTGTGTCATGTTGGGAGAATTTACTGTCTAAAATTCACGTAACTTTTCATGTAGGGAATGGCACCAAATATGAATATCTTTTGCTACAGTCATCAGGTCTCTTCAAATAAAATTGAATATTTTTCTATTAGTAGTGTACTGTGTCTTTTTGATGTTGTCTACTATTATAATAAATATACAACTCAATAATAATACACTGATTCACTATAATATACATATAATACGATTAACGAAGTATGAAAACTGGATGGTAAAGACAGATAGATGATAATCTGAACATAAATCAGTATAAAATACCTCAAACCCCCACGAGCGCATAACAGAATGGATTCGCCCGCTTCGTTTGCCAACGACCGACAAAACTACCCCGCGGTCCGCAGTCTCGTTCACCAGTTGTTGCGAAGCGAGCGAGAGTGAGTTGTGCTAAACAACGTAAAGTTGTGATAAGCTAAATGGTTTCTTCATTCTGTTTGCATCTCTGTTCATTTTATCTTTCGTAAGTCACAAATATGAAGAGATTGACCGACTATTTCAACAGAACGGATAGTTAAAAAATGACCAGAGATGATGAGTGTATAGGTCCAAGTAATAAGTTGTGTAGGCGTAATTCACAGTGCTCTTCGAGTTCAAGTACAGCACCATTGCTCAAACAACAGGTAAGAGTCAGACATTAGACCTATATATTTATACATGGTATTGTTATCGAAGTGCTTGGAGTGATTTTAATTGATATCTAGATATCTAAGAAATTTCCGTTAAAATAATTATGAAGAAATAAATTTAGGGAAAAATCTCTTATGCATATGCGTATAGATATTTGTGATATCATATACTATTTGTGCTAGTAAAATAACATTATATGGTCGTCACAGCACTTGCCTACAATATATTTTTATTTTACATTGAAAACAGGATAGAAAAGTGATTATCTTAACTTTTGTGAGACTGTAGCTCAAAAATTTTGTATTTTCACTGAAGTATTTTTGCAGGCATAAAAATCAAAAATGGTATACCCACATTGGCAAAAATACATATTTTTATTTTAATTATTTTTATTGAGAAACTACAATGCCAGGGAGTTCAATGACATTTCGTATCAAAATTAGACATCACAAATTCATTACAAAATTTTTTTTTGGAACACCAAATTATTGTTTTAAAAAACATAGCCCTAATACCATGGAAGAAAAACTTTGGTACAATTAACTACAGTTCATAACACAGAACTGAACCAATAATGCTTATAGAGCACTGCTAATAATACACTATGTAAAATTACGATAAAATGTTCAAGTTAACAATATCCCGAGGTGGAATTTTAAAAGAAATTAAAAATAAAATTAGAATTTTGGATGTGAGTCCTAGCCTTAAATAAAAAAATATGAATAAATAAAGCACCAAAGCTAACTAGGCAGGAGCATTCATTAACTAACTTATCTATCCAAAGAGAATTTAAGTTACATTAAATATCATGACAAATGCAATGTAATCTCAAAGACAATATAACCTGAAAAGAAAGTGTTAAAAGAAAATAATTTAGTACATAAGTATCATAATTAGCATACTAAAACTAATCTTCCTATAGCCAAATGCTATACCATCCCCAACAACAACAACACGACGACGACTCTGACTTCATGGTCACATTCTCCAATCAGATGACAGAATGGCAACGACTGAGCACCGACTGACAACACACCGTCCCTATGTAGCAGGGCCTTAACTCACAGGTATTTATAACAAAGATTACTTTTGATTATAGCTTACATTCAGTCCCCGTGCATTTAATGAGTAGATATTGTAGCTAAAATTTATCGGAGCAGTTCAATGTAGTTGTAAACATTGCACGACCCTATTTAAATAAATAGCACATGGCAATATTTATGTTTACATTTGGCGGAAATATATAAACTGGCAGAAAATAGAAATTAATCAGGGCTATTTGGAGTGTTCACTTTATTGCGAATGCCTTATATCACAATTCTGTAGTAGGACTCTTCTAAAAATATTACAGAAAAGTAATTTTTTTAAATCTGTTTTATCGTTATACAAGATGACAAAAAAGTCCTACACCAAACTATAACCACCTATGGGGATGGGATGGGGAGCAATTTGAGGTACGGAACCCATGTCCGAAACTCAACCGTTAAGCCCCTGCAAGCAATTGAAATTGTGATTAAATTTAGCAACGTCGCGCAGTATGTGTGGCTCGCGTATGGCACAGCGGCTGTTCTCTCTCATGAGTTGTGAACACTGAACGCTACCCTTCTAAATATGACCTACAAATTTTGTAAAACTTAAATTTAAAACATTAAACACTAGAAATATGCATGGAAACTGCATTTAGGTACATACCTGCAATGACCCTGTTTCTCTTAGACAATTGTGAATCCGTGTGAAAAATTGATGAGGAAGACGGCGCATAGGAAACCGTTGTTGGTAGAGGCACTGAACTTCACGACCGTTGCCATAGGCTAATCCATACACAAAATGGATGTCTGCGAGGTGTTCCATTGGATATTGATCCATTTCGATGATCCAGCTCGGAAGAGGTACATTTCTAAGATCCGTCGCAACACTACTGAAAACCTATTGATGTGCCTAGTGCTGCTAAAGCCTGAAAAAGAATTTTCTACTCGACAGTACATGAAACAGGAAATAACACTTAGAAAGTTCAGTAAGCCGGCGAACTTTTCGAGTATGTTCTGCAACCAGAAATATCTCCGGAAAAAAATCCAGTAGATGAAACCAGATTCGAACCGCCATATCTGAATCCAGAAGTTAGCACTTAGAACAAATGCTACCCTTACATCAGCATGTAAGACTGAGGTTTACAATCGCTAAACATTGTCAGGGAAAACTTCATAGCACCAACTGACTTTTAAAAGCTTATGGGTTTTTGTAGTTAATTTTGTCTAACCATTAATTACCCAATCTTAAGGACAACTAAAAATAAAATCCCAGACACCAATAAAAAAGAAAATAAAACAGAAAAAAAAGCGCCAAGAATCAGTTAGTCCATACAAACAGAAAACACGGCGCGAGTAGTACTAAATCCGACATTCAAAACAAAATCAATATAAGCCTAAACAAATTGTTAGTGTTTCTAACACGCAAAATTACGTTTTTATTACGAGATCTTCGATAGAAAAGTAAAGTTTAATAATAATGACGACAATTGTCTTGAGAAGAAATTTGAAGTCATAGGCGAGACTCGAATCTGAACCTATCGATTAGGAGGCAGTACTTTGCCACTGAGCTATGGCGACAGATCATAAATGGGAGTGATGACACAATTCGTGAAAGGTAACAGCCCCTGTGCCATACGCGAGCCACACGTACCACGTGACGTTGCCAAATTTAATCACAATTTCAATTGCTTGCAGGGGTTTAACAGTTGGGTTCCTGACACGGGTTCCATATCTCAAATTGCTCCCCATGGGTGGTTTTAGTTTGGTGCAGGACTTATTTGTCACCAAGTATATGTAGGCAAGAAGTAAACTAGATCAGCTGTGCCATCTGTACTTAGGACTTGTTTACAAAAACAAATTTGTTTTTTCTCATAAACATAGTAAAAGAAAACTGGGAAGAAAAAGCCGTATATTGCTGTAAGAACAGGCACAAAGTAACAAAATCATACATATATGTGTGTGTGTGTATATATACCGTATTTACTTGTGTATAATACGCACTTTTATTCCAAAACAACTGATAAAAATTCAGGGGTGCGCACTATAGACGGAAAATAAAAAAAAAAATAGCCACCACGAGAAAAAATTGGGGTGGGGAGAGGAGGCTCAGTTGTAAACTGGCGTGTGTCAAGCATGGGAGGCAGAGAGAGAGAATGTTTCACATCGCCTGGTTCCACCATTACTACACTTCCTTTTCTTTTTCTCTACCCCCTCCACACCTCTTTTCTGCTGTAACTGTTGCTGCTAATACTGTATTTTTTTTTATTTGCCGTGGCAGGAAAGTTCGTGGGTGGGCGGAAGCAATATGAGAAGTTAATTTAGACTTCTCGTGATAACCATCTTTCCACGGAAAGGAAGGAAAGGAATAAAAAAGGACGTCACTGTTCTTTTTTTTCCCCGGGAGAGGGAAAGCAAGGCAGGGTGGTGGTTGGGGCCATACTGTCCTCTGCCTGTAGCTACCTCCTGCCGCATTCCTGAGCCTTTCTTTTTTCTAGCGCGCGTCGGACAGTAAATAAAAAAGGCAAGCTTGCTCGGCTGTCATGGCACGTTATCTCGTTTGGAGGAGGGGGTGGGTCATGCTGGAAGCAGCAGACAGGACACAGCACAGTAAGAGTGGGGAAGGGGGAGTGTTGTCCAGGCGCATGTGAGCCGGCTGCGGGCTGCTTGCGACCTTGGCAGGCTATCTATAGATAGCTGCGGACTTGACAAGCCACCCCTCCCTACCCTCATCATCTGCATCCTCTCCACCCTTCACACTCTAGCCACTGTGAGTCATCATTCCTCTCTCTTTTCTGTGTTAGCCACGTTTCCTCCCCTTCTCCCCCCCTTGCAAGTCCAGCGTAGCCTCCCTCAAGCTGCTTCGCGATTTTTTACTCCCATTATTTTTAACATTCTAGCAAGGCACATCAATTTTTTTTCTCTAGAACTTGTTGCAAAAATCGTGGTGCGCATGATACATGAGGGCGAACTATACACGAGAGAGAGAGAGAGAGAGAGAGAGAGAGAGAGAGAGAGAGAGAGAGAGAGAGTGTGAGTGAGTGAGTGAGTGAGTGTGTGTGTGTGTGTGTGTGTGTGTGTGTGTGTGTGTGTGTGTGTGTGTGTGTGTGTGTGTATATATATATATATATATATACATATACACATACACACAAATACATATATTTTTAAAATAATATTCAAGGTTATCAAGTAAAAAGTACTAAAGTCTGATGCTTTTATTAATAATGCAATGTAGATTTCTGTATCTCCTTTTAAATGCTAGACACTAGCAAATGTATATTTAATTAAAATAAACACAATCCAAAACAGTACAACTACTATTTGCACAGCCGTAAGTACTGACTGACCAAATTTGTTGTATAACTGGCTTCTACTGAAAATACAGTAGACATACCTGGTTTTCCATCCTGCGACGCTGTACAGCATTAATACGCTCATCCAACAGAAAATTTATGCTGACAGACTGAGAAGGTGAAGTCTCGCTACTTGTGCTACTTTTGTTGTCACAGCGTGTGATGGCGGGAGTCATGTCACTCACTTCTGTTGTGCTCATTTTTAAACTACGCTGTAGAAAGTCAACCAACTCAACAGTAGGCACCTTCTTCTCCTGGAACCTGGACATTATAAGTAGTTTACGTATCAAATTGGCAACTATAACAATACTAAAATTACTTGTGCATATTATGTACTGCAATGTTGCAATGTTTACAGCAAAGCATGTATGTGTACATGTAACTGAAGTAACAAAAAAATTTGTGGCATTTACTAGAAGAAAGGGGTCTTTGGTCTCACAATCCCCCCTTCTATAGTCACTTCTGACAAAAAATACATCTATCCTACGTGAATTTTGTACAATGTAATGCTACAAGATCATTAACATGATAAAATATGAACAGAATTTAGTGTAAGTTATTTCCATCATCTTTCTTATAATAATTTATTATTTGTTTCTTATCTATAAACACAAATTCCTTATTAATTATAAAAGATTACATTAAAGAAAACTGGTATATCTAATAGTCATATGTAGCAAAAATGTTTATGTAAAGTAGTAACATTCATCTACATGTTTCACTGATAAGAAGAACACATTTTTTAAAAACCACATTTATTTTATAACTTGATGCATATTACAAGAATTTACCAACATAACCAACACGCGTACTTTTATCAACTTTGGTGCAAATTACCGCTAAAATTGAAAGTAAGTCACAATTTCAACTATTACTTTAATTAATTGTTTGGGCTATCGTTTAACATAGCAGGCCTACAAAAATTAAAGATAGTTAAATCAAAGTTAGGATAACAAAGAGTCAAAATATTAAATTTGCCTTCTATCTGTCCTGTTCTTCAACTACACATATTAAAAATTATGTACTCATGTTGTGAAATATTTGAAATTGCGAGCTGCACATTACTAAATACAACATTAACCAAAAACAATACACTCACGTTACCCTACTTAGTACTGGTGTACACAGTCTGAAGAATCTTTAGAAAAATGATCCTTAGATATTTTATGACCTGAGTCACAGCTGCTAAACTGTGAAAACAGAAACATGAGAGGGGATTTTAGGTATGCGTAGCTATGGTAATAAATAACATACATGTAAAACCTACAAGAAAACTACATTTTCTAGATTTTTTATCTGATCCAAGTGATCTTAAAATAAGACTTTTTAAAACTGCCTTTACAATATTAATAATACATAATTGAAAATAAACTTTATTGCATTCCCAAACATATGAGTTTGGTGGAATCTGTTAACTGTGTTTATTGTTTTTCTGCACATCTTCCAATTTTTATATCAATAATTGACGAAAAAATACAACAAAATATGAAATAAACGAAAAAAAAAAAAAAAAAAAAAAAAAAAAAAAAAAAAAAAAAAAAAAAAAAAAAAAAAAAAAAAAAAATATATATATATATATATATATATATATATATATATATATATATATATATATATATATATATATATATATATATATATATGTACACACACACACACACAAGGCATCAAAAGTTATCACTTTACACTGAGTAGTCTTAATAAATGAATGTTCATCTGAACTCTAAGCACAGTATTTTACAAAATGTCAAAAAGTTAAAAGGATATCACCTCTCTCGCTCCTTATCCCAGCTACGTACACGAACACTTGTAGCTTCAGTTTCTTTCAGCAAGACAATGTTAGACACCATCATTTCTTTACACCAGTCTTGCACTTCTTCTAAATTCTGCAACAATATTCGTACATTTCGTTTCATCACAAAAACATTCAATGTAACATTTTTACAATAACACTCTAAAAGTTGTTTTTAGCAGTTCTGAAAGCTTTCCATCGACTTTTTTTTCCAGATACTGTTTATCATTAAATTAGAAGTAAACCTAACCATAAAATGACACAATGATTACTGAAGTAAAACTGCTACAAAACTATTAAAATAAGAATGTTACTTTTGTCAATTGAGATATACAGTATGAATGAAACTTACAATCTCTACTTTGGTACTAGAACAATGTTTCTATTTCAGTACTACAACTACTAAATCTGTACACTTGTACCAGGGTTGTTCGATATCACAATTTGTGATACCAATATTAAATTCAACTGCGCACTCAGTATTTTCGGTACATTGATAACATTGCTAACATTGATAACATTGTCAATTTTCTGTATACTGATGATTTAGATAAGTAACTTTTCGGTATATCTATAACACTGTAACTTTTCGGTATATCAATAATATCGTAACTTTTTGGTATATCGATAATATTGTAACCATTCAGAATTCAGTACATTGATAACAGTAACTTTTCAGAACATTGACAACGTTAACTTCTCTGTACATGATATCCGATAACATTAATTTTTATATTGATTGTTGATTACTTTCATAACCCATGAAAAGCCACCATCTATGACAAGAATACAGACTTCGAAATCCCATTCATACCCTAACCAAGTCATTAGTCTGACAAATAGCTGTTAACTAAGAGAATCTATTATGGAATAGATCTCCCACGATTTGAACTCTTTGCTGCAAGTTTATCACTGATGTAAATTTTGAAGGGCATCAGGTTAAACTGGTGAGGCTAAACATGCAGAAAACCGAAACCTGAAGTTTCGAGTTTAGTCTGCCAAGTAGTAGAACCCTGATTTAACGAAATGCCTTGGGACCCAAAAACATTTACTCTAAACCGATATTTGGTGAAATCCAACTTAATATCCCACCCCTCGACCCAAAAAAAAAATAAATCCTCGGGCATGTTTCGTCCTAAATATGGAGATAATTTTAACAAAGTATGATAGCCCATAACAATAACATACCACAGTTACTATTAATAGGTAAGACACTGCCGTAAAAGAAAAAAAAAAACGCGAAAAAACTTAAAAATAAAAACTGCCAGTGGAACACTCAAACGAGCGGCCGCCCGGTGAGTTAGGCCACCCGCCCGTGTACTTCAACACGTGAGAAGTGATGACAAAAACTGCCGAGTCGTCTTTCTTTCCATATCTCGCCCGCTCCTCGAAGAAAACTTAGGAAATGTCCATAAAATATTTTGGGGGAAAAAAAAAAGCACTGAAAACTGAAGTAAAAGTCTGCGAGATAACGGTAAAATAATAAATAAATACACGCAGCAGTGGCCATTGTAAATTATAGGCACCGCCGCGCTCGTGAAACAAACTGGTTGCTGTTCGCTACAAATACTTTGCACTCTGGCGTTTTTCTGCATAGGTGAAACATATTATTTACGTTAATACATTCATTGTAAAAAGCCAACATAAATAGTATAGTAACATATTTCTTTTTATAGATAGGCTAGCTTTATCATGGGACGTGACAGAAAATAATCACGCTGGACAACACTGCTTTCTAACTGTAAAATTAATCGGTAACGCATGCTGCACAGTACCGCATTCTGACGGAGATGTGAAGCATTATCTGTGAATTAATACCCGAGCTGTCCGCTGCTGCGCTGTATGGAATGGTATCTAAATGCTCGTTCAATTGCCAGCCTCCAGGATGAGGATATAGACACACGTTTGTTACGCAACACAGAGTCATTTGCTCGGCCGCGGTCAGCTCGAAGTCACTCCCACGGCCAAAGTTTTCAACGAAATTTAACGTTTTTTTTTTTTTTTGTTTCTCAACAGATGGTTTGAACAGTATCTATGGAGAAAAATGAATGTACTGCAGCCAGTAAACATATTTTTAATAGACTTACACTACACTTTACAAAAGTTACTTAGCTATTTCATACATTTTTGGTTATTTTTCGATAGTTCCTAAAAATCCTTTCGTTAAATCGCTATTTTCGTTATTTACGAGTTCATTAAATCAGGGCTCTACTGTATTTCAATACTCCATGCACAACTTCCATTATCATCCGTAATTGCGCGATTCAAATAGGGGGCCGCAGTGGCCAAATGGTCAGACCATTCACCTCCCACCAAGACGATCCAAGTTCGATTCCCAAAAGGGTTAACTGTCTAATTCTTGCATGTGGGACAGCACATCATACATCATCGTGGTTTTTTTTAATGACATGTTATGTAATTTTACTTCAAAATAAATGACAAATATGACTGTTATAACTGACGTAGGTTATTACTATTATTATTATTATTATTATTATTATTATTTCTACATAATTTACATTTCGCTATGGCTTCACTTTCTTCAATATCAAAATATTCCCAGGCTAAACTTCGTAACTTTTCTTTTTTTGGTTGCTCTATATTATTTTTTACGCAGATAATCAACCGCCCCACTTTCAACAGTGAGTGACACTAAGACCGTCCCAACCTTACATTGCAGTACATGGCTTATGGCATGTTACGAAGTTCAGGCGATGAGCTATTTCAGAGTTTTGAGTCTTAAAATACAGTAGAACCCTGTTATAATGTTTCTGAAGGGACTGAAAAAATGTCTACATTATAAATAGGAAAACATTATAAACGCATGTTATCCTACTATAAAGCAGTTTTAGGGACCAAATGAAGGTAGCATTACAGCCAGGAAAAAAGTATAAGTGGGAATACTGTATTAATTTCTTATTTTTTGAACTGATATTACAGTTTGTATAACATCACACTTCAAAATATGCTACTGACATTTCATATTACTTTAAAATGAGAATCAATTCACACACTCAATTAATATGAATTCACTAGATGAATACATAGTGACAGGCACTTCATTAAGAAATTATTATTATTACTGTCACACACATTTTTATCATTATAGCTACTGCTGACAAAAAAAATATTTTTTCCATTTGAGCAGCGTTTGTCTGAAGACAAAAATGTGGTTAGGGTAATGTTGATTATGAGATTGATCACTTAAAACAAAAGTTGTTTGAAAACTGAAAAATATGTATGTTTTTTATCACTTGTATTGTCTGCTAAGAACGCATTGAAAGTGGGAGAGGGGAATGTTACCAAGCAAAAGAGAGTAAATTAATGTTCTGCAGTGTTGTCAACTAAGGTACTAACACTCATTTCCACTATTTTTTGATAATCATTTTTTAAGTTAACGCCTACCTCGGGTGGGATCGGGATAGCGAACTACGCTGTTGATGTGAGTGAAGGGCGCCAGCAATACTCCCCAGGTACTGCACTTCGAGACTCTTAGGCCTCAGGGTGTGGTTTGTTCGGTGTGTTCAGTATCCCACCCGACGCGTTGATGTGAGTGACTGAAAGCCACTTAACACGCGGCGCGTCAATGTGCGTGATTGAGTGGTGAAAGCACTTGAATGGATTAACACATATGACACTGACTATACCAGAACTACACACTTACTGGATGTTGGCCCCCAGTACGCCTGATAACTTACGTTGCTCCTACTGGCAATATTAGGTGTCTAGAAATTATGTAAACAGTATTTCACTTACAGATGACTTATAACGCTTACGGTACATAGTGCCAAAATAATGTCTAAATTACGCACGCAGCGAGGTAAACGTAGTGATGCGTCACTTGCAGTAACAATAACCCTAAAGCACACGATAGTGCACGTGATAGTGAACTTTGCGTAGTGACTACGACCGGCTGGTATATCACACGTGGTTGGTGAGTGATCAGTGTGGAGCTGGTGTACGAGGTGAGTCTACGACACCAGAAGGTGCACCTCCTTAAGCAGCGAGGGACTGGCGGCCACTATGATGGACTGTCAGGTTCACTTGGAAGCTGGCGTAGAGAGTTGAGTTGCGGTGAGCACGTGCCTAACTAACGTGTCACAAGGCAGCCGTTCCCGTGCAC
>PNEQ01130601.1:0-41895 GCA_003012365.1 Medauroidea extradentata | reverse complement strand
TGGCGTGGTGTCGAGGTTCAACAAAACGCACGTCTGAACAGTCTCATATGAATGTATGGGACGACGGTGCGTCGCCGAGAGTCGTGCCGCTCGTGTGTCGAGAGGAAAACGACCCGTCGAGTCGGTGCGCGTGCCGCTTCACTGACGTGTGTGTTGTTCCATTTGATAGTAAGCAACTACGTGTCGAGTCGGCGGCCGAAACCGCCTCGTGTGTTTCTGTCCTAAAATTTTATGGTCACCGCTTAGTGTCTCATAGTAAAAACCATTCGGCGGAAAGCTTACGCGTTAGTTCAGCGCTTGGCTATTGAGGCGATGCGGCATTTGATCCGCACTTCAAGGTCAACCTTACTGCTCCGTCGCTTTGAGCCTCTCACGTTCGGGTAGACGGCCGGCGGCAGAGAAGACCGCAAGCACGCCAACTTTATCCAGTTCTCAACAGTTAGCAGCACTCATGGCATTGGCTCTGTTACCATTGAATATATTTCAATGCTGTGACAGGGTGGTAGAGGTTGGGTAAGGACTACCGGGGAAGTCTTAGCGTGCTGAATGGTGCAAAGGTCGTTGACCTCAGCAGGGTGCTACCAAAGAGGTTGCATAGCTACAGCTGGAGAGGACACAGTATAGGGAAAGCTACAGAGCAGGGTGAAGCCGGGTATCGGCGTTTATTCTCTGCTTCTTACACTGGAAGTAAAGTGGCCACAACTTGCCACGTGCGGCCGAAAAACTTTTAAAACTAAACTCGCCATCACTACAAAACCACTCAACCAAATGGTTTCAAAATTTTACTGACGAATCTTCAAATATTTCTGTCGCTGACGCAGACGTTATTTTTGGATATTTGTTAATTGTTAATTTTTTAAATTTTCAAAGTAAACTTTTGCTAATAAAATTTGCGCACCCGCAGTGCCAAAAGCAGCATCGTGGAAACTTCTTTGTTTGTAATGTTAGATGGGTGGTTGCAGAATATGAAATGAAGTATAAAAGTCAAACTTAATTTTTATTTTTATTATTTTTATTATTTATTAATTATATTTTTATTGTTATTTTATTATTAATTTTATTCATAAATAATTATTTGCACGCGTATTTTACGTTTCATGGCGAGTTGAATTTGAGGAACGTTTTCAGTCGCTCGCGGCAGCAAAAGCTTTAGCTTTTCTAGATACATGTCATCAGTTTTATGTAATACACACATTGCATTTAATGTTTCATTGCATACGTTTGTGATTATTTATGTTTATTTATAGTTACTATTTCTAACTAACCAATAATATGTTGTTTGTAAATACTATATAATCGATTCAGATATATGGAAAATATATTATTTAACTGTGTGTCTATTATATTATTTAACTGTGTGTCTATTATATTATTTAACTGTGTGTCTATTTTGAACTCTCTAAAATATAATGTGGTAAGTTAGTTCCTCATTTGTAACATATGTAAAAAATTATACATATACAGGAAATTCCTGAAACATAGGGGAAAATTTCTGGAGGCAATGTCTAATGAAAAATGTATTAGATTTTATATTGAGACTAGTAGTCATATGAAAATTTTAAGGTAGATAACTGTGCACCTTTGGAAATTAAGTAACTATATTTTATTATTGTAAAATATCGGCAACCACTTAAAAATAAACAATATTGTTTAGTATTTCCTATGAATGGTAGCCATTTTCGGGATAGTTGCGTTTAAAGTTGAAGATATTGATAAAATAAGGCAGTATAGTGTGCAAAACGACATTTGCTAATTTATTTTTTTTTCCTATATTTTACACCATTACAATTTCAACAATTAATTTTAAAGGGTGCACATTTCCCTTGATATTTTCATAAAATATAAGTTTCTTTAAACAATCCGCCATTATTATTATAACATTTATCTCTGATGCAAATTAAATAGTTTTGAACGCTATCAGTGCAATAGCCTATACACTTACCATGCTTTACGCATTCTTGAAATAAATTGAAAAAATCTTACATTACAAGTTCTGACAAACTGTACTAACAACGCCAGTTAAACAAAATACTATTAAAATAATGAATAAACTCGCACTAATAATGTGATATTAAATATAAAACCTTTCAACTATTTTATTTAATACACCCTTTTATGTAGACATAGCTTTTGGTGCACAAGGCGAGTTGTTTGAAGTCGTTTTTGTTCATAACTGAGCAATACGAAACATCACAACGTAAAGAAAACCATATAAGCTAACCTCCAAAAATTGTTGCTTCATTTGTATAGCAAGCGAAATCACTGTTTGAAATTATTCTTTATACAGTTGTTGTTTTAATATTTAACTTTGTAGCATGTGATTTTCTTTCTAATCGCATAACATTATACTATTGATAAGTGCTCAAAATGCAGGAACTAAACAATACATGTTGATTAATAGCTTTGTTTTAAAGAATAGGATGTGAAATGGGTCAGCATATGCGATATAGAAAACCATGTCGATTGCGCCCGCCTAACTGCAACATTAAAAAATATTTCAGCCGGCTGGTGCGACAGTACCTGCGATGTTTGACTTAAGGCTAAATGTCCCCCATGTATAGTGTGAATCTCTGCCGAGTGATGGCAGCACTTTCGGGACCAAAAAGTTCAACATAAATAACTTCACAACCCTTGGACGGATTTTAAGTCGGTAAACGGCATTGCACATCGTAATACCATACCAATGTAGGTAATCAGGTTTCATGTCATTTAAATTATCCGATACAGTAATTTTCAAAAATATAATTTCAAAAACCATTTTATTTTTAAAAGTCAACATAGAGGAACATGGCCATTAGTTAGACGAATTCAACCCAGTTTACATAATTTGAATAAGTCAAACAGTTTTGACGGAAACAGACAAATAAGATATTCACAATACTGGGTCAAGCGTGACCAAGGCCGGCCGCGGATGAGCCCGCCAGAGCGCTCATATATCAGCCGTTCCGTGCCGGCTTCTTTACCATTAGTGTCTGCTAGTGTTGTCAGTTTTGTATTAGAACGCCTGGTGATTTTAGACGTTATCCAAGTGTTCAAGGCTCTTATAATATACATGTGTTAGTTTTGTAAACAAAATATACGTGTAACCATGTCTAATTACTTCGGCTATCGGTTGGGAGTAAAATACAAATGAAATAAAAATACATTATAGTTGACGATTGCTCTGGAACAACGGAATAAAATTACAAAGCAAGACTAGTTTCTCGGCACCTCAATTCTATAACAGACATAACACTTTGCGGAAAATTTTGTTGTGGTAATACTGACAGACGAGTACCGATTTGCACGCCAGTTCGTCTGTGTTCGGGCGGTAAGAAGTTCTATAGCCACTTCACTATGTTTGCAGCCTGTATGCCTTTTCGGTGTCTGATATGTTCTTTTATACTGTCATGCACGTATTACTTACCTAACTCATATTGTACAAACGATTCACTCGTGTTTGAACTCTCCGCAATATCTATTGGTACGTTATAACTGTCACTTGCGTGCTTGCGGTAGCTGTTAGTTCACTATACACGGGAATATAAATCACATTAAGTGTTTCAACATTTTCTGAAAGCATCCAGATACAATGGTACGCTTACGAGTTTCTGAAGTGATGAATCGTAAAAATCTATATATGTATAATATTTCGATCATACAACACGAAATACGGATTACGTAAATTGATATTTTATTTTCCAATGAAGAGAAGTAAAAAAAAGGTCAAAATTAGTGCAAAACAACAATAAACCTTGAGTAATAGGATGGATAGCACGATTTATTACTAATATACATGTAAAGTAAAAATTTATAGGATTGGAAAGCGAAGTTGAGAACAACACTGGTCAAGTTGCACACGCGTATGTATACTAGCCTCTGTATGTTATAAGTCATGCGACGACTGGGTTTGTGAAAAAGGCGGAGAAGGAGGTATAAAAGTCATCAATACATTTTCAAGGCCGCAGCAACTGAAACAGGATAACACAAATCCTCTACACCCTCCCGCCCATCACATCTGGCAGCTATCCACCACGTAGCAACATCAGCCTGAGTTAGCAACCGCATCCATGTTCAACACGCCTATGAGAATGCTGCTGTAATTCTACATCTTGTTTAGGTTTTATTTACTGCATGTACAGCTATTGGTGCCACTCACCTGTAAATGCATAGGCGGCAGCACAACAAAAGGCAGTATCCACATACAGGATATGGATGTTCTTGCCATTCGTATCGTCGTTTCTAGTTAGCTGAAGAAGTAATTGAATGCTCCTCCTTTATTCATAACAGGGATATATGATATGAGCGTTTACAGTTAATAACCAAATTAATGATATATTAGGTATATTATGTGCCAGAATGGAAAATACACACAGATTCTCTGTGAAAGGGAAAAATGTACTACAATCACTGTAACTGCCCAAAGCTATTCAGATTCCCGAATGCTTCCTTGCGAACATACAGAATTTGGCACTAAGAGGTATGTAATACAACGTTGAGGTTGATATATTTGTAAATGCGTTCAATGTTATTAGTGGGCCGTGGTGTCTGAGTGGTTAGATTGCTCGTCTTCCACCAAGGCGATCCGGGTTCAATCCCCGGTTAAAGAATATTTAGGAATACAGAAGTGAAATAGCTTGTAGGCCAGCTAACTCAGTCACACACGCCAGAAAAATGGCTTCCCTGGCGCGCAACATGGCGGAAACAACTACTGCCAATCAACGTGAGGCAGCTGCTCTGATTATCGGCAGCCAGGCCAATAGGAAACCTGCCGTAACATGCAGGAGCCAAACAGACGCAGGGCTGGCATCAATGTTCTCGGGAAACCAATGAGCGGCAAAGTTCTCCAATATCAAACGAGCCGCTACGTCATTTCGCGTCTGTAATACAATTTAGTCTGTGCCCCGGCCAGGTAAATCATGATTTACGATGTCGCCGATGGACGGGTTCTATCGGGGTTTTTCCATTTACCTCACCCCTACACGTAACACAATTTATGCTCATCGGCATCCAAGACTTTGGCCTACAGTGCCGTAGAACCTACTTCAGATCAATTTCATGTCTGTGCGTATCAGTTACGACAATGAAGTACTACATAATAAGAATAGATAAATTACAGGTGTAGGAACAATGTATTCTGGTATGCTATAATTAAATATTCGTTCAGACGTGGTAACATATATGGACTGCATTTCCCTACATATTGTTGTAAATATAAATTAAATCAAATAATAATATTACTAATAATTTGGCCCTGGAAATTTGTTGTGATTGAGGGATGGTGCACAAGAGCGGTATATATTAGGCGGACTAAATCAAATAGTTATGTACTTCATGACAAAAAAGGACCCCTTCTGATGTACCTATGTGTCCCCTGATATTGTTTCTCTTGGAGTTAGAATGGAAATTAGGAAAAATTAAAAGTGTATTTGTACATTCAAACTACTAGGTAAAACAAAGCCATCGAAAACTTCAAACCAGAAGAAGATGTTTATCCTGTACATGTAATGAAGAACATAAGATTTTTATTAATCAATACAAATAATTTTACGCAAATACACAATCCCCCACATACACACACTCACACAAATACTTTGTAACTTCATATATACATCGTATTATCAATGTCGATATTATTTTTGCTGCTGTCTGTGTGGCAAAAGCGAATGAGAGGATAAAGCAGTCTTCTGAAACAATGAACCAATCGTTTATCAAATAATGCACAACATTTGTGTACTGATATACTAAGAAAATGCAAGAGAAAACAATCTCAGACGAACTTCGTCTGTAATTCTTTTTTCTTGCATTTTCTGTGTTTTTGTATTTTGTCACTTTGTCTTTCAATACAAGTTTGGTCAACAAAACATGAGCAATGGTGTATGTCAACAAACCAATAAATTCTAATAAAAGTTTATTTTAGTTAATACTTTATGTTGTGTGGAACATTCTCTTACTGCTACTGCAGCTTTTAAGTTTAACATTCAGGTTTCTCCTGGTATTTAAATGCATTATTTTGTTGTGTGTACATGAGGTAACTTTTTTTTGTAAATCTGTTCACTCAAAAAACAATTCTAAAATAATTGTTACTTCAACAAGAGTATATTTTAGGGATGAGAAATGTTTAAATAACCCCATCTTGATCCTTGAAACCCCAAAATTTCCCAGGGAAGGACTCCAGGACCCTCTCCCCCATTTCATTTGAGTTGGGTGTTCCTCAACAATAAAACAAATTTCAGTCCGATTTTTATGAACTACAGTCATAAGACGCCACGAAGCGGTGCCTGTAATGACTATAGATAGATATTATGTACAGTGAGATTTGAAAAACCCCAGTTTGCATGTGTTCATCCCATACAAAATGCAACTCATAAATTGACATAGTATATCATTTCTTAAAATAAACAAATTGGGTCACTTAATAATTTTATCTATAATATCTGCACCGATTTATGACATAACGCATACACACAATTAGTAACTTGCATCTGCAAGACAAACATTTATTCCTGCGAGTCAGAAACAAAGTTGAAACGTACGTAATAGCCCGGAGGAGCAGTGACGTTACCTCTGTGGAAAACAAAACGCTTATGGCTTCGTGTTCTCCACGGTTTCCTGAGTTACCACCAGGCGAAAGCGTGGATGATACTTACTAACAACCGTGTATGAATAACGTTAGCATAGTTGGTTTAGTTGTTGAGTATTTCTGTCCGTAAATACCACACTGCCATAAAAATTTAACCCCCAACCTTATGTATTTTCAAACAGTACTATATATAATTACAAGATAGAGATGGGAAGGATGCTTTTGACCTTGGAAGCACACCAGAGGCCGACTGTCGCATTAACACTGTTATTTACGCGAAGGTAAAAAGTGGGGTGGGGGCGTGAATCCTATATCACGACACCTTACATGTTAATATCTTATTTTTCTGTTTCCGACAAAAGTATTTGATATATTCAAAATCTGTAAATTGCGTTAAATTCGTCTAACTCACGGCCATGTTCCTGTAAGGCGACTTTTGAAAAAACATTGCGTTATAGACATTATTTTTAAAACATTTCTATATCGGATAATTTTAATGGCATGCAAACTAATTACCTAAATTAGTACGGTATTACGATGTAAAATGCCGTTTCTCTCATTAAAATCTGTTCATGGGTTGCCGAGTTATTTCTGTAGAAAAATTTGCTCATTTTGGTGCTGCCTCGTGGTGGTGGCATTCTGATTTTAAATGGGGACATTTAGCCTTAATAACACAGCATTTATGATTGTTCAGTATACTTTCACATGCTACACATTACAAGGGTTTTGTTTTGACATGGTACCGATTAAAATTTATTTATTGATATTTGGATAGAGGTTCTTTTGACTTCGTGTGTCATGTTAGAATTTGTCTTTCACAGCAAAAATTACGCTCAGCACTTAAGAAAATACAAATACGCATTATTTTGCATTAATCGTAGAAAGTTTTAAATTTTTAAAACCATTATTTAAGTTACTATATCGAGTCATACAATAAAATATCCTCCACTTCATATATGGTCAGTAGGTTTTACGTCCGATGTACAAAATAAAAAAGAATACGAATAATCAGAGTGACTTGTAAGTGCAACTAACTTTCACGTCAAAATTGTTTACATTATTTTCTAATATCCAGTACCTTTATACAAAATTGTGGACTCGTACGGGTTTCACACACAAAATTTACGACGAGGTACTATTGACGACATGATCAATTATATTCAACATTTCGCTGTTATCGTTTTGGTGGTGTTAACTTCAAAATAATTATTTTAGTAAACTCATTTGCATCGACCTCGATGTTTAAATAATCTGAAATTAATTTTTCACAGTAAACACACTATTGATTGTCAACATGGCCAGAAAATAATAAACACTATTTTACAATAACAAGTTAAGTTATAATTTATAACAAAATAATATTATCACTCAGTAATTCGATTTTGTATGTCTGGTTTGAGGCTATGGGAACCTTGATAGTAAACTTGACCAAAAACATGTTAATACTCTGGTTTGAATCGTCTACACTAAACTTCTGAAAAAGTAAGATTTACCCGTCAAAATATGTCGATTAAAACCATCCAGGACAAATGCGAACGTTGAGTTGCTCGGGCTTAATACTTGATTAAGGTTTAATTGAGTAACTGAAATAACTATACAGTACTTTTTATGAAAAAAATTATAATAAATAGTAAAACCAATTTTTAAGAATGTTACAGAGCGATTTTTCTATATCTGTAACCATTTATGTGAAAAAAAAAATACATTTTTCACTCTAACAGGAGAAGCTCGGACTTGGGTCATAAAAACACATACCTCTTACCAAAGCAACCTGGGTTCGTTTCCCGACGGTGTCACCACGATTTTCTTATATACAATATTACAATTCAAAATACCCTAATTTGTTATATGCATTTACGTCAACAACACTTTAAAGTAAAGACTAAGTGTAAGCGTTGGCTCACCTCTTCTTGCTCGCATAACTTACGAATAAAAATTAATTATTTGTTAGTAATTGACTACACCGAATGTCGAAGCTACACTTCGAATTACGTATGTCTAGTGGTCTTGGAAATGCGATGATGAGTTTGTATGTATATGTGATGCAATTAATTTTTAAATACATAAACATATCAATGTCCAATCACGTTAATAATCTTTTGATTATACACAGAAAAAAATTCTTTTTCTTTAGAATCCCTTAATTATCGAATTTCAAAAAATATTTTCTTAATACACTATTAAAAATTTCCATAAATCCACGGAAATACTTACAGAAAAGTACTGCAATTTTACAGAAGTGGCTTCTGTAATTTTTTGTTTACGGAAATTTGTCCAAATTGCCAGTTTACAGATCTTTGACCGTAGTTTTCTATAAATTCATGGAAATATGTTTCTACAATTTTAAAACATATTTTACTGTGATTCTTTAAAAAAAAGTGTTATTAATAGGCTAATCACTATGAATCCTGGATTTAATATGCATGCAAAATGGTGCTAAACGAAAGGAATACAAAGACAAGCTAAGGTAACAGACGTTAAATATTGCTTCCTGGCGGTCCACAATTTGCCGCGAAGAGAAGAGCAACAGTCCAATAAGTGACTGAAGTGTTCCGAGTAGTGACAGTATGGGCGCTTTGGCCCAACTGGGAACAAGACCGGCATAAGGGGCATTTGAATAGCAATAGTCCCACCTCCCCTGGGTGCTGCTATTGGCCTACATGGCCATTAGCGGGCATGTCCTTGGCTGGAATTGGTTGTTGTAGTCTTTCGGTACGAAAAGCACTTAAATGCCATGGGGTCAGTGATTGGCTGAGGGCTCAAGCCCCGCCCTAGGAGGGCTTAGCAGGGGAGTGAGGGGGAGGGGATGTGAGGGGAGGACCATTTTGGCACGTTACTCCTAAACACTATGAGGGGAAAGTGGATGTCTGCCCCCATCTCCTGCACCCTATACTTGTACTAGAATATCTCTACCCTTATAGCATATCGCCTCCCTGTCATAGGCCTCCCTCTCCTAATGATATATCCCTGTCCTATCTTAAAACATACCCCTGTAGCCTTTCCTGCCCCCTACCTTTCCTTATGACATACCCTTCTAGCCTACCCCACTCTATGGCCATATGCATTTTATATTATCCTCGCTTTATCACAGCTGAAAAAACCGCACATGTTCTTTGTGTTTCGTGCTAGCGGATATGAACCTTTAAAGTTATTTATTTCTATAGAATAAAATCTTTTTCTCATATTGTAACTAATGAAGTTAATCAGGATGTTAAATACAAAAGTTGTCTCTTATGAAGTTGATATTTTACCACTGCACGGAACTTAGTTATTTGTAAATTGTCACTGTGGTACAGGGGTTAGAGCTTCTGTTTATGGTAATTATAAGGTCGTGGGTTCGAATCCCAGCAAATTCGAAAGCATTTTTCATGTTACTAAATAGTGCATCAGAATCTCGAGAAAATATAGTAAATAAGGATACATCGTATTTCTGGAAAATGGAGCGCTGGTAGCTAAAAGAAATTAAATTTTTTTGCAGAAAACAGATTATCTGTAATTTTATGGAGGGTTCTGTTATCAAGAAAAACTAAGTGCCCGTTTCTTTACGAAGATTTCTGGATATTGTTTTGCCAATACTTTTCTGTAATTTCACGGAAATTTTTTTAATAGTGTGTTTATCGTGAAAATTTTACGTTGTAATTTTCTTGAATGATCATCAACTTAAAACTTGGCCATCAGTGTAAGGCTTGTAGTTTAGTAATACCACCTGGTGGACTGCCACAATCTTGTATTTTCTAAAACAAGTTTTTAATTCATGCTTAACATATTGTTACAAGTTTGAGACACAAAACTTTATATGTGGGCAATTCCCATGAGTTCTCTTGAGATAGAGGTCTTATAAGTATAAATAAAAGAGTTGAATTAAGTTATTGCTTTACTATCTCACAAAGCTTACAAAAACACAAAACAGCAATCAACTATAAATTTCACAACACAATTACTTATGCACACAATTACTCATGTGTCACAGACACATTAGTTATCTTTGACAATTAAAGTACAAAAAATGTCTACCATCAATTAATTGAACACTACAAATCACAAATTCAGTCATATATACAATCGACAGTCTCTCAAATAGTGACAGTGTACAACCTTAATAGTCCGCAGTGGTGATGAATCGCCGTGTGCTGCGCAGCACCCCGAGTGCACCGCTGTCTTCACTCTTGAGGTCTTCCGGTTCGACTCCCGTCGCGCACCTCCTCTTCGCTTGTCAGCCCGCCGCAGCAGTCCTCTTGGTTCGCCCAACACTGCTCCGAAGGTAGCCGTCTGCCGCCTCACAGTAGACTCTGACATCACCTAGATGTCTTCACCAGTCTCTCTCTACAAGCATAGCACCTTCCTCTAGCACGACCAATAGCGAACTCTCCTCAAATGTGCCGATTCTGCGCTTTTATACTCCTCGAAACAGTCGGGGAATTACCGCATTACAGGGGTCTAAAGATATACATTTCATCATGTTTCGGATGTGATTTGAGTCTTGTAGGCCGCTTCGCAGGGTAAAAGCGCAGTTGGGACAGGTATCTATGACGTAGCTTTGGCGTGACTTCCATCACGTATTATGGGCCAGTCCACAAAATGTTAAGAAACAGCTGCCGACCACCGGCCTCCAGGTACATGGCACGCAACAGTATTATTAAACCTTAGAAGTAAATTTCTTTCAATTGCATCTTCTTTCTTAGCACAACCGATAAGCGATTTGCAACTCTTATACCATTTCTGATGTTGAGTAAACCACTACAATGTATAGCCTACCATATTTTCGGTTTTGTGGCGTGTGTGAGAGGCATGTTCTTGGCCTGGACAGTGAGAGAAGAGATTACACATGGGACACACACAGCTTGAAGTGTACAACACACAAGAACTACATTCTCCCAACCCAGCTGGGCATAATAGTTGTTTGGGGCCCTTTCAGATCGCCTAATTCACTTATCTGCATCGTACGCCAGAGCTACACAGTATAAGTTCTGCATGTTCGATATTTTAGCTCTATAATTGTCAACATAATTTTACCCCATCCTAAAATCAGTGCAGTAAACAGAGTTTCCCTTTCTACACTGATCTATAAGAAATGTCATTATTTTTCTGAACTTGAAGAAGAATGAACATTATTTCTATGCCGACACCTAACCTAAGGGTAATGGCAATTTAAGTGTAGAAATTGCAGGCCTAATAAAGTGTCAGTTAAGAAGAATATAGTACTTAATGAGAAAGATCTGGTAAATTGTGGAAAATTAGGTCTATTTGACCTGGAAACAATGTAACACCCTTTTTTTTCAAACATTTTTGTGGGAATAAAAGAAAAGTATTAATAATTTTTAATGTGTTGTAGTTAATGTGTCACGAAGCCATCCTAACTAATTCCCAAATGTAATGGCAATATTTTGCGGATGACAGCTGTATGTAGGCACATACCTATTTTAATTAGCCTGATGAATTAAAATGATAAAACGCTGCATTTCCATAAAAAGTGTAGCAAAATATGCCAACATAGTGCATTTTCCTGATTTATTTCTGCATGAAAATTATTAAAATGTAGCTACAACACTCTGTTACTTGTACTGTAATCTCTCAGTATTCATGAGGGTAAAGGATTTTCAGAAGTCCGGAGAGAATGCTAAAATTGTTAATACTGAGACCTGTCCCACATAAAAGAGGCCAATTATTGGGATTTTTAACTTTCCGATCATACACAAAAATAAACAAGTAATGACGGAACTAATATGGCGTCAGTGACGTCACACTACCCAACATTCCCATGTACTCCAAGATATTTACGGAGATCCTCGGGAATATGGGGGTTTCTGGGTAGGAAGAGACAAAAACGGCAATGTGCTCGTAGGATCGCAAAATAACAAAGAGCGGATGGGCTTAACATTACTATTCGATACTATTGTACTATCATCGAATAGTAAAATAAAACACATCTGTTCTTTGTTACTTTCCGATACCAGTTCCATGTAATACGTTTCCACATTACCGTCATCCTTAAAATTCACTGTCTGTATTTTACCGTTTTTGGTATCGTAAAGTAACAAAGAGATTTTTTAAATTTTTATATGCAGTTGAAAAGTCATTTCATCAGATTCCTCACCTCCATAAAACATGTCAAAATAATTTTTTAAATTGTTTTCATCTTGATACAAACTGAAAATTATGTTTTACAACTAGAAATACAAGAAAAATTGCACTTCGTACATCTTAGCACCGCACCATAACCTATTACACTTCTGTATATTGTTTCGGTATATATGTTGTGAAAGAACTCTAATAATATCTAGCAAAGATACAACATCCTTAATGAATACATCATGCTATAAAATGATTACTCATTATTTAGTTGACAAGTACCATTGTGTAAGGATTGGTACTTCATAAATTTTCTATATTGACATTCAAAAAACTTCCAATTCCATTAGCCCACTTAAACTCCCGCCCAGTTCAGTGCTGATTTCTCAACAACAATAACATTAAAATAAAAGTATTTTGTATTAATGCTAAGGACGAGTAGGCACTATCCATAGAGCACAAAGAAGCCACTACATCACAGTGTAACTATGCGACGTAGCATGGAAGTCGCAAAACATCGCAACAACGTCGCATGGATATACATATGGCCATATTTGGCAACGTCTCGGCACGACGTCGCAATTTACTCAACATATGGTAAAATTAAATTTCTCTTTGTTTTTAATTTTGGGAATATAAAAGTTAAATTAGCTATTTCGCATATTCTATTTGTTTTGCTTTACTATAAAGGCATAACAATAGAACTATTTGTTTATAATTTTTGTGAAATATGTCAAAGATTTTCACGTAATAATTTGTTTGGTTGATTGTGGTCAACATTAGCCTAAATTTTAACACATGCATTGTAGCAGAAGGTAACCTGACTTCGCACTGCAATCATAAATTGCTCACTTACTTTCTCATATACAGAAACAGAAAAGTCATACTATAAGATAAGGCTGATGATGCCAACATTGCGACGTCACACACATATATTCACGCGACAGTGTTTTGCAAAGTCACATGTACTCTTGGTGCAATGTTATTCGGATTCATAGGAATTTTATGTAAAAATACCACGAGGCTTCCCTTGTTGAAACCAAGGGGTTAAAGACCAATGCTCACAGCTTATCTCTGTGTGTTTCTAAATTGAACGGCGCCATATTGCAGCCCGTAACACGCGATGTCCTACACCAAATTTTTTTTGATTTTTCTGTTTGTGTCCGACATCTTTGTGTTTTGTTTCGTCTCATCGTTGTGTCGTTCGCTGTATTTCTGTTTGTGTTTTTGTTTCGTCTCATCGTTGTGTCGCATGTCAACTTTGGTTTCTTTTTAAATTTTTGTTATTTCTTTTATTTTCTGTTTGTTCCTTGTTTTATCTGACCAGATTCCAGTTTTGCAATTTCACGTAGTGTATGCATCCTGATGACTAAATCATACTCTGCTTATATATGTTTTCTTGTCTTATATTTAGTTTTCTTTTGACAGTCATTTCGCAATGGAGTATGTCTAAGGAAATAAATCCAGTAACCACTCATCACACAATTTGTTTTTAAATTTAACAACCTTGTACTTAATTATTTCCTTGTTTGTTACCCTACTGATTAATCAACCTAATTGTATCAACCTCAAGGATGTCATCCATCTTCTCTGTCCAGACAAATCAAAGTATTTCGCTGATAATCTTAATATTATGATCTTTGAAAGAACTGTGAAATGGGAGTGCATGACTGGAATTATTTGCTTGGACATACTCCATTGCGATATAAATTACTGTCAAAAGAAAACTAAAAATAAAAAAAGACAGCATTAATTAGCAGAGTATGATTTAGTCATCAGAATAAAGACACAACATGAAATTCCAAAATTGTAATCTGGTCAGATAAAACAATGAACAAATATAAAATAAAAGAAATAACAAAATTATAAAAATAGCTAAGTTGACATGCGACACAACGATGAGACGAAACAAACACACAAACAGAAATACAGCAAAACAACACAACGATGAGACTAAACAAAACACAAAGATGCCGGACACAAACAGAAAAAACAACAAACGACACAAAAGATGAGACGAAACAAAACACAGTAGTTTTCCAAACAGTCAGTATTAACGACGTTTCGGGAACTGGAATCTGTTCCCGTCATCAGGTAGACACACAGGGTTCAGGAACACGAGTGCGACTGATGAGGAGACTCCGCCGCCGTTTCCTCATGTGCCATCTGAGGCCGTGCTGTCGCGAGACCGAAAGCCGAAGCTTCCATAACTCGCTGCGTCTTTGTAAAATCAAATGCACCCCGACAGTCTAGTTTCAAATCATTGGAACGGCGGCAGGGAGCGTGTAACTGTTTTAGCTGGGCTCCGGACCCGTATTTAAGGCTGGAGGGGGGGTTGTTGCCATTAGTAAAATTACGTGTTTGTGTAAACAGCGTGGGAGTTAAGCTCCCCTCCAGCTAGGCTGGAGTGATGTAGTGTCGTGATGTCTGTATAGTGAGGTGAGTGTTGTCAGCAAGTGGCTAGCTAAACTCGTGGAGTAGTAGTGCGTGAGTCCCTACGACCATGAGAGCCGCTCCAATCAATCCCAGGCTACTAACTGAGGATCAGGCCTGACACTCCCATGGTTATTTCATCGTGTATTCGTTTGTGACAAGAGGAGAGAAAACACTTTATGTATGTTAATGAGCGCTGAACTGTGATATGTACATCGCCTCGACCTGAAACAGAGAACTATCAGGTCGATGTGTCGTTAACATATTCCCTTAATATACACAATGTCCCAATAATAATTCTTGTTTATCTTATTTCATTAATTTTTTCGTTAACATATTTTTTGACAGGTCAAATTTCATACCAGGAAAGTGAGCAGCTTGAAAAGCTTAGTCAATTAAAAAGAAATAGAAAAAAAATCTCCCTGTTAGAAAGGTACAAATTAATTATATCACAAATAGTAGGCCTACTTCTACGATTAAGCAAAATATAGCTAATTATTATCAAATACAGTTGTGTATTGTGTCACTGTAGAGTAACATAAGTTTTTTTAAATTTTTTTATGTTTTAATTTTTTTGTTTTTATATTTTTTAATATTTTTTCAATTTTGTTTGTTTTTCTAACTATTTTAAATAAACTACATGTATGTACAGTGCCCCTCTCCTCCCTGCCATGGACTGGTGTGCATGCCCTTGGCCTGGTTCGCGAGCGAGGCTGGGGCCGAACTCTTACTCACGTCCCTACACAACCAGCCCCTGACAGAGCTTCTCATGTGTTTGTGTCGTGTCTGCGTTGTATGATGTTACGTGTAGACGGTGCGTCGTGTGGCTTGTATGTGCACTGTGCAGCTGGGTTGAACATTTTGGTTTAGCAGCCCTCGCGCCCTGACCGGCCGGCCAATCAGCGCCCAGCAGCTGCACCCGGATGGGCCTGCCAGGCCCTCGCACTACTGGCTTTCGTGACTGGTGTAACAAGAATCATAGTTTAGGTTTTTTGTATTTTCTGTGCTCTGGGGGGGGGGGGGGTTATAATTTCCTAAAATATTAATATTTGGATTTCATGATGCATTAAAGTGTTGTAGAAGTTATTATTTTTGTCCGGATGACTTCCACGATGTATGTAGTTCTGAGCAACCGGTGTATAGTTTCATTGGACGTGTATCTATCTAAGTCTGAAATTGCTCTAAGATATTTGTTTTGTATTCTTTGAACTTTTAATAAATTACTGTTGGAGGCGTGGCCCCACACTTTACATCCATATAGCAGCGCCGGGAGGATTACTTGTTTATATAGAAGTATTTTTTGTTACTCGGGAAGTTGGGTGCTTTAAATAATGGGTATAGTTCTCTTAACTTACCTATCGCTGCCCCGCAGATATTTGTAATGTGTGTGCCCCAGGTTAAAGTTCGGTCTAGTGTTATTCCTAGGTATTTAGCCGTTTTTGTGTATGGGATGTTTTGGTTAAAAAGCTTTAATTGTGTGTTTGGTTGTGTGCATTTTTTAGTGATAATTAATGTTTCAGATTTGGCCGGGTTTATTTTAATTTGCCATTTAGTGTACCACTGTTATAGGTTTGTTAGTTGTTTTTGCATCACTATTCATGCATATCTTAAGTTTGCGTGTTGTTTAATGATTGCTGTGTCGTCGGCATACATTTGAATATTAGTTTCCGTTTGTGGAATGTCAGCCGTGTATAAATTATACAGAAAGGGGGAAAGAGCTGAGCCTTGTGGTACTCCAGCAGTTAATGTTCTAATTGAGGATTTTGCGCTGTCCAAACTTACGTAGAATTTGCGGTCGTTTAGGTAATGATGTAGTAAATGTATATATTTTATAGGGAAATTTGTGTTTATTAATTTTTGAATAAGTCCTGGTAGCCGCACTTTACCAAAAGCTTTTTTTGCATATAGGAATGTTATAACAGTATATTTTATATAATTATTGTTAAAACCGTCTGTAGCATCTTCGATTATTTTTATTAGTGGATGTATTGTGCTGTGTTTTGCTCTGAAGCCGTATTGATTATTTGCTATTAGATTATTAGGTTTTGCGTGATCTTGTAGTCTGTATAATAGTATTTTCTCAAAATATTTTACTCATGCTTGGGAGTAGACTGATTGGTCGTCTGTTAGCTGGATTTGCTGCGTTTTTACCAGGTTTAGGTATAGTTATTATTTTAGCGAGTTTCCATTGGTCTGGGAATCGTTTTAGTTTTAACATTGCTTTATATATGTTTAGAATATATTCGATAACGTTGAGTGGAATTTTTTTGAGAGTTTCGTATTTTATATTATCCGATCCGCCCGATTTGTTGTTTGGTCATGTTTTGATTACTTTCATGATTTCGGCAAGTGTGATTGGTTCAACTTGTGTCCGTTCCTGTAGTTGTAAGAAATTGTTTATATTATTTGTCACTTGTTCTGTAAAATTTCTGTTTAAAATGTCCTAAATTGGTGAGAATTGAGTTACTAGAATGTCGGCAGTCGCGTTTGCTTTTTCCTCACCAGTGTAGATTATTCCTTGTTGTGTTTCTATCGCAGGGGTTGAAAGTTTTTTATTTTTTCCCTGAAGTGTTTTAGTTAAGCGCCACATCTCTCTAGGGTTTTGCGTAGCTTCTAAAGTGGCGTTGCTCTATTTTTTAAATGTTGTCTAACTGCTGTTTGGCCTGCCTCTTAAGTCGGTTGTATTAGTTTTTAGCCCGTGGGTCTCTAGTTCTCTGGTATCTGTTTCGTGCTTGTCGCTTTTGTACAATTAAAAAATCGATTTCTGGGAAATTTTGCCTTGTGTATTGAGGTTTATTGAGAAATTCGGTGTTCTGTGATAGAGTTTCAGTTAGCGTGTCTGTTAGTAATTTAACTTTGAAATTTAGGTCTTCACTATAATTTATTACTGGTATTTCTGTTAGTTTTTGTGTTAAGTCTGATTCAAAATTTTTCCAGTTTGTTTGGGTGATTTTAGTTTGGAACGGGTTATTGTTTCTGTGTGTATTTAAAGTAACTTTAATTAAAACCGGAAAGTGATCTGAATCTAATTCATCTAAAGTCTCTGACCCGATTCTCACGTTTGGGATTTTCGCTATGGCAATGTCTAAAATGTCTGGCTATCCGCCGTTTATTGGGTAATGTGTAGGGGTTTCTGGTGAGAATATAGTATAGTTATTTCTGTTAGCATGTTCACTTAGAATTCTACCGCGTCTGTTTGTTGTTCTACAATTCTATTCTGTATTTTTACTGTTTAAGTCTCCTGCAATTAAAAAGTGTTGCTCTTCACCGATTACTTTGTTAAGGTCGTGTACTGTTAGTTGCGAGATTGGTTTCTCGTTAACCGCGGCCATATGGATGTGCGTGTTTCTGTCTTTTTAATTTAATTGATGTGGATTCAAGATTTTGTAGATTAGTTATATTAATTGGGTGGTGTTGTATATTATACTTAATTAAAATGGCTGTGCCTCCACCATGTCCGTTGCGGTCTGTTCGGTAAATAGTGTAGCCGGATATTGTTAATCTGGTTTGTGGTTTCAGAAAGGTTTATAGTGATGAAAACAATGTCAATCCCATATATATAAAGTAGTACTTGTTCTAGTTGGTATAGTGGACTTTTAACCCCACAGGCATTCCAATTTAGTATGGATAGTGTTGGTGCGGCGTCTGTTGTTTGCTCCATTATTGTGAGAGGGGGAATTCCACGAGTGCCTGCATGAAGAGTACTTGTTTTTCAAAGGTGCTTGTGGCCCTCCTGATGGGAGCGAAATACCGCCTGAAGTGGTGTATGAGTTGGTGGAATTGTACGTCACGAAGTATTTCAAAAAATTCGCGAATGTCGCTTAGTGTGTGTGCGTCGAGCCCCGTAGTTGTTTGGGATTGCGAAGGTGTTTCTAGTATAGGCGGACGTCTGTTGCTGTGCAGTGCAGTCATGCTGTTGACATCCGGTCTCGTCACCCAAGGCTCAGGTCCCGAAGCCGAGCCCACTGCCGGTTGCTTTGGCTCGCATTTGCCGCCCGCGGCCTGACTGCTTGCAGCCTGACCACCGTCAGCTTCTGCCTGCCTCTGCTGCCTCAGGGTATTGTCCGGAGCCTGAACCATGGGCCCTCATGACGTTTCAGTGCGCGGTGCCCTTGGCAGTTCTGGGAACTGCTCAATGGAGTTTGTCTGTGGTGGTGTAGTGTGTTGTAGTTGTGACTGCAGGCTGCGGGTCTGTGTTTGTTTTTTGCGGCTCTCAACGATGGCTTGGAATTTCTTGCAGCTTCTGTCTGCAGCGTGGTAACTCTCCTCCTCGCAGTTCAGGCACTTCAGGGGCTCGGTGTCACGGTTCATAGTGCACTGATCAAATCTGTGCGGGCCTGCACAGTTGATGCAGCGAGGTGTCATGTGGTAGTGTTTTTGTGTGTGTCCCCACTTGCCGCAGGTATGACAGTGCGGGACATCTTCTGGTCGCGGTTTGTAGGGCTCTATGTGTACCTCTGTATAGTACAGGGCTTTAACCTTGAGGAAATCTTTCCCTGGTTGTTGTTGTAGAGACACTGACCGAGTGCCAGTGGACTCGTATTGTGGTTCCTCAAGGGTGCTGTTTCGTGAGCGCCGAGTAAAGTTGCGGAGGTCGATAATGTTGAAACCCGCGCGGGTGATATCCTAGCAGAGTGATTCAACATCTACAGCCTTGGGCGGCAGATTCTTGATGACAAATCACTGAGGCTTATCATCGGCGTGGGCGTGAGTGTAGTGTTGTACACCCTGTTGTGAGAGGAGTTTGCGGGTTATTTCGTAGTATTCCCTGTTTGTGGTTGTCAGTCTCAGTTCTCTCCATCTTGTGTATGTATTGCGGAACTCAATTCTGTTTGCTGACATCATCTTTGCTACTCGTTTCAATATGCTGCTGTCAGGTATGAATATTGGCACAGGCCGATACCGTGTTGTGTGTATTTTTGTTTGTTTGAGTTGGGTTATTCCCACACTCACTTGGCTGGTTCCTCAGAAAAACGGAACCGGTTCTTTAACAGCAACTCCTTCTCTGCTGTGCCAAGCTCAAATTTACGCCATTTAATGGTGTGTTTTTTCCCAGGCTTCCTAAACTGTTCTTCTCCAAGGCCCTGGAGAGTGGTATCGGAGTACTGGGACTCGGAGGTGTTCGTGTGCTGAGAGTATTGCGGCTCGCGTCGGTTGGATGGTCGCCCCCCCCAGCCAAGGTGACGTCACGTGCCTCGCTATCGGGCGGAGGTATGCGAGTCGAGCCACTGACGTCATCTGCAGGCGCCCCGCCCTCGCCCTCTCACCTTCCTGTGACCTACTGTGTGGTACAGTGTTGTGGTTGTTTACCATGTCTCCCTGTCCAGGTGTACGCATGTTGGTCGTGACTACCTCCTCAAAGTTCTCTACATCTATAATTGAGTCGTCAGATTCTGAGTTTATCGTACCTCGTTGAGGGTTTTTCGTCATCTGTCTCCGTCTCCTGCTTACCTACCGCCCCACACCACTCGTAGTTGACCACTAAGGTAGCCAGAGTGTGCGAGTCGGTTCCGCTGCTTGCTGCTGCTGGCGCTCTTGCTGGCACGTCTGCCTCCGACGACAAACAAACAACAACTGATGATGATGAGGATCTCTGGCTGGTTCAGATATGGTCGCATGATTTGCTATTAACGGGCAAGCTTGTTGCTTTTGCGCCCACCATAATAGTTCATCATTGCCAGCTGGGGCTGCTTGGCGAGACTATGTAAATTTTGTGTTTATGTTTGTCTCAGAACCAGGCAGCCACTCTCAGGATTCCGGGCTTCGGATTGGTGCCCATAACTCCTGTTTTTTGATTGTGTGTGTCATGTGTTAACCGGGGGTTTAAGCTTGGCTGGTTTATTGTCTGTGATAAGTTATTTTTGTTTTGTGACAGTTTACAATGTAGTTGTGGGGGTTAAGTAAGAGGATGATTGGTTGTTGATGTTGATTGATGGATGTGAGCATAGCACTGTCAGCACTGACTTGGATGATTTATTTATTTATGTAAATATTACCAACATTTTTGTACTTATGGCTTTTTTCAGTATAATCTAATGTTCCTTCAGAATGTTTGCTAATGTTCCACCACTGCTGTTGCTGGTATTGAGAAGGAATTTCTGGTCGCTGTAATCTCCGCCCCATGTGCACTTGTTGGTTGCCGCTACTGACTTCTCACCATGCCACTTCTGCTCGCCTCCTCTCCGCCGTTTTGTGAGCCGCACTCCATCCTTGTTCTGTCCAACCGTTTCATCTGTCTATGAGTACGGTGTTGACCCTGTAGCTCTCCAGTCGGCCGGAACCGCCCGTCCGGTCGTTGCCGATGAGACCAGTACGGCATTGCCTTCTTAGTTTTCCCTTTAAGGGAAGTAACAGTCGTCTTTGTTACCAAGTGGAGTGCAGCTATAACTTTTTTAGGGTTTTTCGCCATACCCGATTCTGTTGGTATATCGTCTGCCTTACAGGCTTTATTTTGGCTTTGCCCACTCGATTCTCGCCGGTGAACCGTCAGAGTTCGTGAACCTGGACACGCATCGGCGCTACATTTTGTGGGTGTGAACTTGGTGGAGTGCCATTCTCTTTGTCCGGCAGGATTGTTGGCTAGCTGAGTGGCTGGTGTGGTCAGGATTATGCAGTTGGCCTGGAAAGTGTGAGGGGTGGAGAAGTCAGCTTCATTCTCTCCTCTCTTACTCCTGCAACTGTGGGTTAAGTAGTGCATTTCACTGGTTTTTGTTACTGTGCTAGGTTGCTTTTCCTTATCAGTGCTTAACATTGCATACTTGGTGGGTGTGTGTATTTGGTGCTTTAACTTAATCTTGGGCGTTTGTATGAAGTGATCTCCTCCGGATCGTAGTTGCCCAACTCTCTGATGAGGGGATTTGTGTGTGTATCAGTACGTTGGTAGTAGTCGTGGTTCCTCTTTTTGATAATGGCTGAAATGAGTTGTAGACCTGTAATTCTATGTGTGGTTTCTGTGTGCATTCTGTATGGGAATCCTGTGATCATTCTAAGAATTTTGTTTTGTTGCACCTGTAGTGGTTTAAGTATATATGGCTTTGCATAGCCCCAGACTTGCAAGGCATAAAGGAGAACTGGCTGTAGTATGGCTGTGTACACATGGATTTTTAGATGGTTTGGGAGGGACTTGTTTTTAAATAGAGGGATTAAAGTTCCAGCAGTTTGTCTACATGAAGTTACCTTTTCATGTATGTGATCGGACCATAGAAGTCTAGCATCTAGAGTTAGTCCTAGGTATTTGGCAGATGGTGCATATGGTATTTCCGTTCCTATGAGTGATAGTGGTACCGGGACAGTTGGCCTTCGTTTGGTGAATAGCACTATTTGGGTCTTGTTTGCATTTATTTTAATCTTCCATTTACGTAGCCATCGGGTTAGTTTGTCAGGTAGTGCTGCATTTTATTTTGTACTTCGTCCACCTTAGGGCCGGTGGAAAAGATGGCTGTGTCGTCTGCAAACAGCTGTATTTGTATGTCTTGTGTGGTCGGGATGTCAGCTGTGAAGATGGAGTATAGGAATGGTGAAAGCCTGGATCCTTGCGGAACGCCACTTTTAATTGTGTGGGCCTGTGATAGTGAGTTCTCTATTTTGACTTTGAATGCTCGGTTTTTTAGGAAGCTGCCTATAAGTTTAATGTAGCAATCTGGAAAGTCCATTTGGATCATTTTGAAAACCATGCCTTGGTGCCAGACTTTATCAAAGGCTTTTTCGATGTCCAGGAAGACGGCCAGTGTGTGGTGACGGTTGTTGAATGATGAGATGATGTGTTCGGTTATTCTGGAGAGTGCATGGTCGCACGCGTGACCTGCTCTGAATCCATACTGGAAGTCTGGTCAGCTAAACTCAGCAGTCTTGTGTAATAGGACTTTTTCAAAAATTTTGCTTAGTGCACTGAGGAGGCTGATGGGACGTCTATTCTGTGGAAATATGGGACTTTTGCCTGGTTTTGGTAAGGTAATAACATGTGCCATTTTCCAGCAGTTCGGGTAGAGTCCTATGTGCAGTATTGCATTGAATAAGTGTACCAGGAGTTCTTTGGCATTTTCTGGGAGATTTTTCAGCATTTGGTTGCTGATCTTGTCTGGTCCAGGGGCCTTTCTGGCTGGTAATCGGTGTAGGAGTGCATCTATTTCGGCCATGGATGTCTCTTCAGGTTGTGTGGTTGCTGGTGTGGCCATAAAGTCTGTGTAGCGAGCTCTGATTAGTTTATTGTGTCGTGTACTATGGGGGTCTTCATTTGGTTTGAATTGGTCTGCAAGAACTTCAGCAATGGCCTCCGCTTTTTTCAGGGGCTGTGTAGACTATCCCATTCCTACCATGGATGGCTGGTATGTTTTCTCTGCGATTAGCTCCGCGTATTGTTTTTGTTACTTTCCATAGTGAAGTGTTACTGTTAACTGCTGTGTTGACATATTTTGCAAAATCATCTCTTTTGATTTTCGTCGTTTTTCTCCTGACTTGTGCACGCAACCTATTGTATTCTGTTTTGTCTATCTGATGGTGTGTGCGTTGGTATTTGTGTCTTGCCTTGTTTTTTAGTGTGATAATATAGTCCAGGTTAGGGTGGTTGGTTTTAAGTTGTTCTCTTCTGGTAACATATGTTGTTGTGTGTTTTACACTGTCTTTCATGGTGTCTGTTAAGATTTTTATTGCATCCTCAACTGTGTTGATTGTTGTAAGTTGCAGTGCAGGAGGGACCCTTTCCCTCAGCATGTCTTCGTAAGCTGTCCAGTTGTGTATTGGAGTTTTTGTCTGTTTATATTTTGGTGTAGTGCTTGCATGTGTATACATTTCACAGAGGACTGGGTTATGGTCTGAGTCCAGCTCATGTAGTGTCGTGAGTTCCATGTGAGTTTCTGTTACATTTGTGAGCATAATATCGAGTACATCTCCAGGAGCTCCATTTCTGTGATCAGATGTGGTGGAGCTTGGGGCTCTTATGGTGTAGCTGTGTAGTGACGCGTGTTCCCGCAAGTCTTCTTCCCGGAGAATTGGTGGTGCGTGAAGACCATTCGATGTTTTTACAGTTTAAGTCCCCTGCTATAATGAATTTATTGTTTTGTGCCATGATAATTTCTAGTTCTTTGGGGTCGAAAGTTTTTCGTGGGGATCGGTAAATTGAAGAGATTAGTATTTCTAATGTGTTAGTTTTGAGTACTATGCCTATAGCTTCAATGTTCACTAAGTTTGTAAATGTTATGGGGTAGTGTTGTAACTCTGATTTTATGAATAAAGCTGTGCCTTGTCCAGAGTTGTTTCTGTAGCATGTGTATCCTGTAATATTCATCCTTTGGTTTGTACTGATTTGTGTTTCATTGATCAATGCTATAGATATACCATATGTTTGTAAAACTTGCTGGAACTCGTAGAGCTGTGATCTAATACCACATGCATTCCAATACAAAATGTTGATCTGCTGTGTATCATCAGGTGCATCCATTTTATTTGTGACATGAAAATAAGGCCCGGAATGCTTCTATAAATATTAATTGTTTGTCAAAGGTTGATTGGGTGTTTGCCCATTGGTTGGCATAAGGGCGAATACAGGTGATATTCTGAGTGATTGGCATTGCATTGAGGAAAGCATTTATTTCTGAGATGTCTGAGGAGTCTTGTTGTGCAGTGATTTTGGTTTGACTGTTTATTAGCTTAGAACTCAGGTTCGTGTTCGAGTCCCTGTGGATGTGAGCTGTAGAGGAGAGTTGGTGGACTGTTGGTTGTTTCTGTGCCTGATGTTTTTTGGTGGGTGATTTTGTAGCCTGTTGTGTCTCCTCTGTTACTGTTTGTTGGTTAGTTTCATTTGCACTAATTTTTAGTGGGTTTCGGTGTCGTTGTCTTTGAGGCAGTGGGGCCACAATTTTGACAGTTCTAGGTTCTTCTGGTGGTACTTCTGTTATTTAGTGGTGGAAAGTTGCTTTCATTTACGGTTGTGATGTGAGGTGTGTTGTTCCTGTTGTTCTTACGGGTGAGATATGCATTTACTGCTTCGATGTATTTTGGGCACTTTTTGTAGTTGGCCGCGTGATCTCCATGGCAGTTAACACACTTTGCAGGCTCTGAGCGGTCTTGCTTGGGGCAATCTGTGTAGTGATGGTCTCCTATACACTTAACGCACCTTGGGGGTTTGTTGCGTCCATTTTTTGTGTGGGTGAATTCTTGGCAGCGTGTACATTGTGGGATGTCTGGCTGGTTGGATTTGTATTCTTCTGCTTGGAAGTGTGTGTAATTAATTGCCCTCAGTTCATAAATCTGATCTCGAGTTGTGCCTGGTGCAAAGCTGACTATAAATTTGTCTATGGGTTGTGGGAGTTTGGTTCCTGTTTTTTCCTCTATGCTGTAAAACGTTATTTGTTCTACTCTAGTTGCTGTAATGCCCTTTTCCTGGAAGACTGCTATTATTTCCTGGTGGGTCATGGTAGGAGGCAATTTACTGAGGACCAGTTGCAGATGTTTGGTACGGTTGCTAGAGTACCAGTGTGATTGCATATTTGGGTTTAATTTTAAGGCTTTGATCATGGCTTCCTTATCTGACTGTGTTGTGAGGATGATACGGAGAGATTTTGCTGCTGTGTACAATACTTCATAATTAGCCTTACAGTGTAATCTGCACATTGACATGACTTCCTGGTATTGGTGGCCATTTTGTATATTTATTTCATGTCTTTCTGCTTTTTGTTTTTGAGTTGCCTGGCTCCCAGTGCTTGAATGAATTTCAGGTGAGGTTTGACTGTTCTGATGTGTTTGTTTAGAGTGTTGTGTTAAGGACTCACGTTTTCTTCTGGTTTTTCCTGTGACTTCATGAAATGGGGCCTCATTTTCTGTATGCTCTAACTCTTCTGGATTAATTATACTTTTGGACTGTGTGTGTTTTGGGTGTTGTATGCATTCTTTATCCTCTGAGCTGTATTCTGAATCCGAGCTGCAATCACTTGAATCAGAACTAGAGTTGTAGTCAACGGGCAAAGAGTTCGACTCATTGTCAGTCCGCTTTGGTGTCACCTTGGTTTTTGGCTGTAATTTAGGAATTTTTTTTATCCCTTCTCTTTATGGGGCATTTCCCGATTGTGGAAACTGCCCGAAAACACTGAGAGTTTAATAGTTATATATAAGTAATAGTGTTGTTATAAGTGTAATAACTTGTTGGGCAACACCTAGTTAGTGAACTGAGATCCACCCACTGCCACTCGTCAGGACTAGTTAGCTGACTTGTGGCTGGGCCGTGAGGTGCTGCATCTCCGGTGGTTTCTCAGCTGTGTATCCCTATAGCGATTACCGAACGTTCTGGACGTTAGAATTGACTTGTATGTAAAAAGTGATAGCTGTGAAGGCCTTCGGATAGTTCCGAACTCCCTGACTGCTCGGCGAAAATCCGGGCTTCCTGGCTGCTCGGCGAAGATCCGAACACCCTGGCTGCTCGGCGAAGCTTCTGGCGATCTGGCCGCACACTGTGAATCTCCTGGATGCTCAGCGACGATCCGACCACTTCGGCTCCTCTGCGACGACTGCTGTGATGATGACTGGAAAAACCATGGGCTTATATAGGGTAAAGCCCATTATCGTGCTCAGCCAATGGGAGACGAGCTGTCTCGTGATTGGTCGCGCAACATGTATTGACTCTGATTGGTTGTGGTGGGTTGAGTGTTTGTTTTTATTTTGTGCTGCAAATTTGTTTCTCTTTTAATCAATGGGATCCACATATTTTTTAATTCAATGCTTTGTTGAATGAAAATATTGTTATTGCTAATAATAAAGGCTGATTCTTTTATTTTTTAATTTTGTCAGTTTCCTGTGTAAGTGGTTTAGAGTCTTCCCAAAGGATTTTGTGGCTATTTTTCCATACATGTTCGGCCAGTCTAGATTTTTGGGTGTCGCCTATTTGCAATTGTTTTTATGTTCTTTTATACGGGTCGATAGAGCTCTGCCAGTTTCACCAATGTACACATGGCCGCATTCGCAGGGCATCTGATGTACACAGTTGTGTGTTTGTAGTTATTCTGTGGCTGGTTGCACCCTGGTAACCACACTTTTTATGGTTGCTTTAGGTCGGAATGCTGTTCGAAATCCGTATTTGTTTCCTAGACGTCTTATTTTTTTCAGAAAGACCTCGAACATACGGAATAACTAGGGTTCCTGATGTTTTTTCTGTTTCTATGGGCTTAAGTGTTATGTTAGGTTTCATGTGCTGTTTGATGGTGTTTGTTGGGTAACCATTGGCTGAGAGTTTTTTTCTTATTTGGTTGTGCTCTTCAACTACGGATTTCTTGTTGGAACAAATAATCTCAGCTCGGTTCGCTAGTGTGCGAATTATGCCAGTTTTTGTGCTTTTAGGGTGGTTGGATTCAAAATGTAGGTATTGGCCTGTGTGTGTAGGTTTACTGTATACTTTGGTTTCCAGACTGCTGTTTTCCCTGCTAACTAGTACGTCCAGGAAAGGAATGCTGCCGTTGGTTTCTTTCTCATAGGTGAACTTTAATGATGGCCTCAATGAGTTTAGAAAGTTCACAAATTCCTCCAGGTTTTCAGGTCCGTGTTGCCAGATAGTAAAAGTGTCGTCTACATAACAGAGCCAAATTTTAGGAGGGCTGTTGCTTTGGCTAAGTGCTTCCTGCTCAAAGTTCTCCATGAATATGTTCACCATGAATGGTGAAAGTGAAGAGCCCATTGCCATGCCGTCTGTTTGTTTGTAGAAACTGTCACTAAACTGGAAATATGTTGCGGTGACACAGAGGGTACTCATTTCCATGATGGACGGAATTGGTATGGTTGTTCTGTCATTTAGGTTTGGGTCAGCTTCCAGCTTGGCCTTGACAATGTTGAGAGTTTCTGCCACAGGTACATTAGTAAAAAGGATTTGGACATCAAAACTTACAAGGGTGTCGGTGTTTTCTATTTTCAATGTTTTGGCTATGAATATAAAATGATTAGAGTCTTTGACAAAAGTTGGCGTCTGCTCTATGAGGGTTTCAACAATTTTTATGAGATATTATGATAGTTTTTGGCACTCGCACTCGTGTTCCTGAACTCTGTGTGTCTACCTGATGACGGGAACAAATTCCAGTTCCCGAAACGTCGTTAATAATGACTGTTTGGAAAACTAATGTGTTTTGTTTCGTCGCACCTTTTGTGTCGTTGGTTGTTTCTTCTGTTTGTGTCCGACATCTCTGTGTTTTGTTTAGTCTCATCGTTGTGTTGTTTTGCTGTATTTCTGTTTGTGTTTTTGTTTCGTCTCATCGTTGTGTCGCATGTCGACTTAGCTATTTTTATAATTTTGTTATTTCTTTTATTTTCTGTTTGTTCCTTGTTTTATCTGACCAGATTCCAGTTTTGGAATTTCATGTTGTGTATGTATCCTGATGACTAAAGCATACTCTGCTTATTTACGTTTTCTTGTTTTATTTTTAGTTTTTTGACAGTCATTTATATCGCAATGGAGTATGCCCAAGCAAATAAATCCAGTCAATCTTAATATGGTTTCTATTCTTGTCACCTGTCTTGTTTTCGTGTGGTATTTGTGTTTTTGCCTGTTGGTGTGAACACAATTTCACCCTGGTAGAAAACCTTAACCACCTCAAACCCTCCTTCCTAAACCCTACCTAAAGTAATGCTTGATGTTACACTGGCTTTATTATCTAAGCACCTGTGGTTTTTTTGTTAACTGTCATATAATTTGTAAGACTTAAAATGCTAAGTTATTGTGCCTTCGTGCTTACTTTAGCTTGTTCAGTGTGTTACCATCTGCCCACCATGGTTAGGTTTGGGGAGTGGAGTGTGTGCTAGATGACATTACTTTTTTTGTTTGTTATGTTAGTTTCTCTTTACCAGTAGCTCAGTAAAGTGTTTTTATAATTTCAGGAAAACATCTTTCCTTTTTGATTATTTTTTCTTCTTTATTTTTTTTAATGTCAGTTTATTAACTGAACGATTTTTATTAATTGAAACTTATTAAAATATGTACCAAATTTTTTTTTGTTACTTGATGGCCCATTTTATGTGCCTCTAGTTTTGTCTCTACCGCGAGACTGTGCCTAAAAAGTTTCTGTTTTGCCACTCTAGATGGCAGTTAAATTCTCTAACATACGAGTGTTAATGTCTTAGTTTCGTGGTCACAATTTGATTACTTAAGTTTTTTCGTAACTTTATTTTATTGTTAAGACTTTTGTAAATTTTAAACAACATTTTATTAATGAATGTACACTTGTTCTCTTTATAAAAGTGTAAATAGTAAAATAAAAGTAAGTACTACTTATCTCCTGACTACAGAACTGTGTGCGATTGCAATCGACCAGTTTCGATTTGGGTGAACTTGCAATGAGCTGAGTTGTCCTTCTTTTACGATTACGTAATGTAACGAACTTGGAGCACATTTTAATCATAAATTTTCTTCACCACCATTTGGATGAGTTTTCTTTCATTTTATAATAATGTATACATTTAGTTTTTTTATTTAATCACTTACTATGATGCTGTAGATGTTCAAGTTTATGACCAGCATTACGAACATGTGCTGACTTGCCTCCCTAACAACTCCGAGTGCACAGCGCAGCTGCAGTGCCAAAACAAACATCTTGGTGTATGATGGCATTTACTTTCACCTACGAGTACACGCCGTCCTATTGATGACCTCTCTATGGACCTGAGGCCTGCTCACCTAAATTCAGGAAAGTCCTTCTGTTTGCTGAGTGTGTTGTTACAAGCTTGATACGGCTGATGTAGTTTCGTTTTCATCATAAATATTAGGAACATTTGCTAATTTAGGTATTCACCAACCTCCTAAATATAAGGAAATAAAGAAAATAAGAATAAGAATTGATCAAGTGTTGAGAAAATAAAGTATTATTTAAGGCCTCGCTCTCTAGTTTAGCAGTGGTTTCGAAAATATTTTTTGTAACGCAAATTAACACATATATCAAAAATTCTTTCGGCAGTTTTAACACTTATATATCAACGTTTGTATATGAAATTTTCTGTTGCAATACATTACACTGATTTTTAGATATTTGTCCCCGAAATAGAACACATTTTGTTGTGAAAATAAGCCAAAATAAAGCAAAATAATTTTTTTGCTTGCAAACGGTACATTATTAAAAAAAACGCTCTGGTAAAATTGTGTATCGTATGGCTGTACACTGTCTCATATTTTTTCAAAGCATTTGGTTAAAAATATTTGCGTTATTTGCAATTGTTTGAAATAAACGAGAGCTCATGGCCTTAAATCTTCATAATCTTGCATTCCTTGAGGCGCCCCCTTTAAATTGTGTAGTACAGTATTAGTGTTAATTTTTAATTATAAGTCAGTGCTCATGTAGTGTTTCCGTGGTTTAATTATTCAATCCTCAAACAAGAGATCTGATTTAATTGTTATCCTTGTCACTTGCTAAAAAAATCATAGAATAAAAATTAAAAAATTATAATGTTGCGATATATCATAACATTAGTATTAAGTATTGGGTTTATTTGAATAAATTAACATAAATATTATAAGCAAAAGAGTAACTAATATATATAACTGTCATGTTTGTTGCACCTCTTAAGTAACTTTCATAAATATCCATATATATTTTTTTAACATTCATATAACTTACTTATTTTTTTCTAACAAGTAATCTGAAAGGGACCTATACTTTCTCGACCACTTTTGATCTTAAACCTTGTGAGAAAGGCACTTAAGGCGAAGCTAGATCCACAAGTCTGCCTCCTTGTTGTTGCATGCAAGTAGTTCAGCGGACTGAACTATGCTGTAGTGCTGTGAACCTGGTATATATTAGGGAGGTGGCTGAACAGTTGGTAGCAGAGGCTGTGGTTCTGTCTTGTGCTACTTCGCTTACATGCTTTTGCATGTGTTTTTCATCCCCAATATACAGGATGTAAAGAAATTAACAGCCCAAACTCCAGGAGGTGATTCCTCATGAAAAATGAAGTAGACATTATTTAGGACACTTTCAAGAAAAGTTATCTTTAAGGGCGGAATAAGCCCTTGAAATTCGAGTTTGAAAATCGGATTTTGTCAAAATAAAAAAAATGGTTAGGAGTTACATTACGATTCTTTGGGCGGTGTTAAGTATTATTGAGATCTTAAACATTTAATAGTTTCAGCCTTCTAACTTTCCAAATTCATGAAAATAATAGGGGTTGCCTCCTTTACATCGCATATAATTACGTTAGCGTTACGTTTTGTGAACATTACATGTTGGCTTTTCGGGCAGTACACTGTGAGGAACAAGAAAGGTCTTCTTGTCGCAAATGCTTAGAAAGCACCGTTTACCAGAAAAATGGTCACAACGGTTCTGTGCCTGGTATGTAGACAAAATGTGCTACATCAGCTAAGAAATGTATTTGTACCATGCTCTCAGGAAAATGCAACCCGTGATGCCGCTGTCGAAGCTTGTCGCAAAAAGCAGCTACATAAGCTTAAATACAAAAAAACATGCCTATGCACGACGAGGACAATGTGGCACCAAATTTGGTTTAGCAAAATTTTCAAAATGTTGTTATTTTGACATCAATCTATGAAATTCATAAACAAGAGAACATCCTTTAGTACATTCTGAAAGAATATCAGTATGCCATGTACGTATTTCGATAATAAATTAATAAATAAAGAAATATCGTATGGGGGATACACCCTAGGGTGGAGATAGCTCCAAACTGGATGATGGCATTCTGATTTTGGGCCTGTGGGCTGCAATTATCTCTGCATTGTGACTCCACCAGTTTTTCGGAAGTGGGAATCGTGTCGGACGAAGTCGCTGGTCGGTAGAATTTCTTAGAGAACTCCCGTTTCTCCCACCCTTTTATTTTGGCAACGCTCGCTCGTAGGGTCTCATTCCATTATCACAATGCAGAGATGATGACAGCCTACAGACCCAAAATCAGAATGCCATCAACCAGTCCGGATTTATCCCCGACTTGGGTGCATCGCCGATACGATTTTCTTTATTGTTTTATTTATTAGCGAAATACATACATGACATACTGATATTTTTTCAGAATGCACTAAAGAAAGTTCCGTTGTTTATGAATTTCGCGGATTTATGTCGTGAAAATAATCGAGTTTTGTAAATTTTGATAAACCAATTTTGTTGCCACTTTGTCCTCGTCGTGCATATGCATGTTTTTTTTAAAGCTTATGTAACTGCGTTTTGCGACAAGCTTCAACAGCGGCATCACGGGTTGCATTTTCCTGAGAGCATGGTACAAATACATTTCTTAGCAGATGTAGCACATTTTGTCTACATACCAGGCACAGAACCGTTATGTCCGTTTTTCCGGTAAACGGTGCTTTCTAGGCAATTGCGACAAGAGGACCTTTTATGTTCCTCACAGTGTACTGCCCGAAAAGACAACATGTAATGTTCACATAACATAACGCCAACGTAAATATATGCGATGTAAGGGAGGCAACCACTATTATTTTCATGAAATTGGAATGCTATAACGCTGAAATTTTTAAAAGTTTAAGAGCTCAGTAATACTTAACACTGCCCAAAGAATCGTAATTTAACTCCTAACCATTTTTTATATTTTGACAAAATACGATTTTCATAATTCGATTTTCCATATTCCGCCCTTAATAGGCCTAATAATTTTTCTTGAAAGTTTCCTTATATAATGTCTACTTCATTTTTCATGAGGAATCACCTCCCGGAGTTTGGGCCATTAATTTCCTTACATCCTGTATAACCTCAGCATAGTGGTTGTTGTGGTAACACACGTTTAATGTATTTTTTAGGTTATGTTTTTGTTCTTTCTTGTATCTTAATCTGAAAGATGTCTATAAACATTGTGCCAGAATTTCTCCTACGTGAGGAAATTATATATGAATTGAAGTTGACTGACATTGAGCCCACAGGAGGAACTAATGTGCCCATACTGCAATCTTCCTTGCGCAGTGCAATCCAGGCAAATATTACTCCTGACCCTTATGTTATTGCTGACATAGATGTCAAGAAAGAATGTGTATTAGGGAGGTGGCTCAATAGTCAACTCAGTATTGCACTATTTTCTTTCAAGTGTATTATCGTACTGTGTACTCATCTTATGTACATGCAAAACAAGTATACATAGAGGAAATATTCATCACAACACTTACATCATTATGATTTTACACCAGCCTTTTTGCGGTGCACATACTCTTCTGAATAAATATTTTACAAAAAAAATATGTCAGCAGTTTTTTGACAGTGATTCATCCTAAAAACATGACGGTATCAAAGCATTTGCCAAGTATATATATATATATATATATATATATATATATATATATATATATGTTTTATCAACAATAGCTCTACTGTCAAAAATGTGAACTGTTGTGCAGTGTGTTATGAAAGAAAAATATAATGCACAAATGTTTAAATAATTCTTACCGATTGTTTTATAGAAGCTGGCTAAAATAAAATTAGTGAAAGTTAATTTGGAAGAGCGTAATTAAATTGGAAATGTAATTAATACCATGGGTTTCTTTTTATGCAAGCTTTGTATATTATATAATTTTGTAATTCTGATAGGAGCAAATATCGGTAAACCCTCGCATAGAAATGTTGGAAATTGTTTGTAGTATGTAGCTTAATTTATCCAAAGCGTAAGTGTTTTTAATTTCGGCGAATTATTTACATTGAGAAAATTTAGTAAATTTGATAGTTAACCAAAATTATAGAATCTTATGTTATGAAAAATTTAAGCTACATAATATCAACGATTACCAATGTTAAATGTAACAGTTTGGTGATACCTACACCATTTCTGGATTAAAAAATTAAACTTGCAGAAGCAAAATGAATAGGCAGCCGTGACCTTAACCTAACACTTAACAGTACTTTTTCAAAACATCCATATATCTGGCAGCCTTGACAAACATATCAGTACACGTGAAAACAGTTCTCTCATTCTCAGCACATATTTCTATACACTCCGGGTTACATGGTTTGTCTTTGTTTGGATGAGTTTTATGAATATAAGTTTGCGTGGGAAAGAACAGCTGAGGTTGGTCAGATTATTCTGTATGCAATTTTACTCATTTTATAAAGTGTATTAAGAAATAGTATAGATTATTGTCTGTGCCGTTGCTGAATGTATTTTGTACACTTTTCAAAATTTTCCAATTGATAACTAGGCCTATGTTGTGTTATCCAAAAGCTATGTACGTTTTAAAGGTGTGTATTTGTTTACATAAGTTTATTATTTAAAAAATGTATTTATACAACATGTAACATGCATTACATGTTTATTATATACTGTAAGAAATTTTCTCACAAATATTTGGTAAAAGTGATTTTTTAGTTCAAGGTGGTTTTGTCTCTTTTTGCATGTTTTGTAACATTATGTACTGTTGTGTAATACATATTTAATTGGACTGTGTACTGTAATATGATAGTATTAAAAAAGGGTATCTCTTAAGCTATGTATTTCTGGGAGATTAAATGATGAGTAAATATGTACATAAATTTATTGTGTAGAGGATTGATGTAGAATCCTGTATCCTCTGTTGCCCAAGAAGTCATAAAAGATCACTGCAAGTGTCGTCTTCCAGATGCAGTTTTATTTACAGTTTCAAAATGCTACACAGATTTTCATAGAAATAGTTTTTGCGTTCCTGAGATTATCACCCTTTCCTCTTTTTCTAGTCTACAAGTCACATGACAAACAAATGGTACGGAAACAAAATTGGTTACACTTTGTTAAAAATATTCCAATAAATTATGTATTGTTGGCATATTGATACACAACAAATACAATTTTGACCAAACGAAGAGGTCTCCATGCTTGTGAGATGAACTTGGAGCAGTAGTATAATGCAAGGCATGGGGAAATGAGAGTGCCCGGAGAAAAATTCACAGACCCATATACGAAACATTGAGAAGAGCGACCCAAACAGGAATTGGAACAGGGTCACCAGGGTCGGAGGCGAGTGCTCGTACCGTTACATTACTACATATCCCACATCATAACAAATTTACCAAATTACTTTAGCACCAGGCAGTTAATAATAGCAAAGTTATTTTCCCTTAACATGTGATAAACACACTCACTGTGCATTGCACAACCTAGCAAAATCACCCTTCACCTAGGTTAGATTCCCGGCATGGTCAGCCCATATTATAACATGGTGGCAAATGTTGTGCATAATGCTCCTGGTAGGAAGATTTCCACAGTGCTCTCCCATTTTTGCACCCTTGCATTAAGATTATGCTCCACATCCACCCCTAATTGGTTCTGGAAACATCAATTGAAATTTAAAAAATGGGCTATAATTCATGACAAAGGGATGTAGACATACAAAATGCCCTCTAGGAATGTAAGTATTCATTTGCACCAAACTCTGATTCTACGAGTGTACAGCAGAAACAGCCACGTCAATAAATCAAAATACCCTTTTTTTTATAAATCCAAGAAATATGTGCATTATCTCCACAAGTTCCTAAGCTTTCATAACCATCTTCTCTATCGTTTTACTATTTGCAGAGTTATATTTTATGCTGCAGTCTATCTATGCTGGTATTACCGCATTTTTTTGAAGTTTTAAGTTTTTAACCCTACATTAATTCTTATAAAAACCAAGTGTGATAACTAGAAATACTGTGGAACTCAGCTACTTGCCTCGTAAATTTGTAGAGCACTACTCTAGGAGTGCAGCACTATAACACTATATTTCAGAAGATACTAAATATTGTCGGCATTTATGTTTATAATTACCATCAGCAAACAATTCAATAGCCTCACAATTGGTAGGTTTACAAAATTAACAATAAAAATAATAAATGCTCTTTGTAGGTTATAAACTTAAGCTGATTTAATGGAAACTAGCTTACAACACACCTAAATAAAAAAATGTATTTAAAAAAGTTAATTTAACAGTACGTTGTGCAACCCAATCTAAAGACACCCACACAAATCTCTTCACAATTATTCAGTACGGCATGCTTCTCATTTAATTCGTTCCGAAGTCATTTATTATTTTTCCTTGGTATCATTTAGCGATTACAAATAGTTTCAATCACGGTCTAAGAGGAAGAGGTCTTGACACTACGTATGCTCTTCAGCAAGAGAAAGTGACTCCTTTTTTGTCGCCTACCGTTAGTAGTAATTCAGTGGAAGATTTGCCTTGTTTATATCTGGCGCGTTACAATTTTTGCAATTATGGGTATACAATTATGTTAATAAGGTTAGCTGAGATATTAGATACATGTTTTGTGTTTACAAATGCATTGGCATGTGTGGAACTGTTTATATAAGTCGTCTGGAAAAAAATACTACGTACTATTGTATTAGTAAACTTATTAAAAAAAATCTATTATTTCTTGCCCTACAAAATTATAGAATCGTTGCAATGTGTGTCTACATGTAAAAAATCTAAAAATTAAATTTTATGGTTGAAAAAAAAATGTTTTCCAGTACAAAATTAAATTTTTTTCCCTCTTACTACACGCAATTCTGATAACAACTTCACATTTTAAACTAAGCCAAATAAAAAACACGATAGATCTTCCACTAAATTACTACTAGCGCTCGGCGACAAAAAGGGAGTCACATTTTATTCCCCAGTGTCAAGACCTCTACCTTCACAGACCGTGGTCTCTATATTTCCGCAAGTACAGGTTTTGTCAGAACAAATATACTTTCTGCTGTTTCCACACCAACAGTGACAAATATATATGCGAGAATATGTTTAATTTTTAAGCGACATATTTAATCAAAAATTATATATATATATATATATATATATATATATATATATATATATATATATATACACACACAACCAAAATTACACAATTAAATCTAGTAATTATTTCTACTGATCCATTAAGAAAAAAAACGTATTTTTTTACACTACAACCTCGTATGTATCAATAGAAATACATTGATTTTCTTAATTCCCGCCACTAGTAAACAACATCTCACGCCAGGAGCGCTAGTGTCGGTGGTTGGCAGGCTTTCCCATGCAAAAAGACAGGAGTGTCCAGTATACCTATTTACCGTGTTTGATAAGACCGAGAGTGTTGAATAGCGAGATCGCTAACCAACATTACGTTTTGTGTTTGAATGTTTGTTTGTGTGCGCACGGAATTGTTTTATGGCCTGACTTAATGTATGCGCGAGAGAGTAAGTGTTCGTCTTCCAGTGAGTGAGGTCAGAAACATGGACGGCCGCAGGAATACAGCTACAGGCATGTATTCTACATGTAGCAAAAATGTCAAAGCATTATTGTTATTTCTTCCTTCTTCGACAGTAGAGTAGTCATAAATGAACATGAACTATAAAGCAAGAGAGCAGCTCAGTCTAGGACTTATGAAGAGTAGTGCACTGTGGAGAGGCTGTTCAGTGCAAGCAGGTATGTAGTTATCATCGTGATATCCCATTATGGAAGATGGTAGCTACCCTTTGCTATATGCTTGCCAAGTATTCTACCTGTTATAAGATGTATTTATTTTCTTCTTCCTAACTGTAACTTTTGTGATTTAAAGGGGTATTAAGTTATTTGTGAGCAATACTTTTCTGATATTCTTTATAAACACCAGCCTAGTAACACATGTAGGCCCATGTGTTTGGAAATACCTACTCTTATTTATTTTCCATTTAAATACTAAACTTAAAACTTTTTAGTTTTATCGAATTTTATTTAAGATCCTAGCTTCAAATACCTGGTTCAATCAACTCTTGCTCTGTATTAAGTTTTTAAGGTTTTTGTAGTATGCGAGTTGATTGGACCCAATTTAGTGCTCCCCCCTCCCTAAGTAGCTAGTTTCTCGATTAGTTATATTATTTCTATTTAGTATTTGCTATTACTGTTTACTGTCGGTTAGTACCCTCTTTGTGGTCTAATCGCTCCAAACATTTGGTGGTGGTTTGTTATAAGGTACCAAGGGTGGTTTCACTATTTTTTTTTATCTTTTTCGTCTTCTTTTTTCTCTAGAAATACCAGTTTCATGTGCTTCGTTAGGATCATAGTTCCAGTGGCGGCTCGTCACTAATACGACTAGAGGGCGCGGCCAAAGTAGTCACCCGCCCCCTCAATTAAAGTGGGGGGGGGGGGTCCGGGAGCCCTCCCCCGGTTAAATTTGGTTTTGAAGATGCAAAATGGTGCTATTTAAGCGTTTTTGGCATTTAAATCTAGCATATTTTGGTAGCAGAAATTTAATATTTCTACAGAGAAAATTTGTTTTTAGTGAACGATTTTACAAAGATAAATTCTAATTCATCAAACCTGAAATCTTATTTTCTGTAACTGTCCATTCATACTATGTCGCCAACTAAACCACTTTAATGACACATTACACATGCACGAAACATTCTCATGTATACTAAATTATAAAAAAAAAGCAATGTTCATATGCCACATGAAAAAAACAATATAGTTTGCAAACTCACCGTAAATTACTTGGCTAGTAGACATTTTCAGCAGCTGCATTGTTGACAAGGCGTAGGCTTATATTGTTTCCTACATATATATATATATATATATATATATATATATATATATATATATATATATATATAGGCTGTGTAAAATTTACATTACATCCACATGCTTAACGTGAATTAAGGCTATATTAATCTCCAGTATCTTAAGGTGTCTAGTCTGACTCCTAAGTTTGAAGTCATTGAACGTAAAAAATGTACTAGCATAATTTTTCCAAAACAAAATTGAAAAAAAAGACCCACTTCACAAACGTAGGACTGCCAGAGGTAGATAAGTTAATTCACACTGTAGAAAGCCTAAGTATCCAACTGAAACATATGATGGGTCAGGGAGCTTATTTTGAGTTTCTGTTCCTACGAAAAAGTTGTTACTGAGCAATAGTCTGTTCCAAACGACTGTTTGGTATTCTGAGTTAAAAACGGGGGTCGTTTGACGTTACGAGTCCGGTAGGAACTTACCAACGGCTCATGAGCAGTTGGAAAGGCTGAATTTCGTCGGTAACTCGCAATGGCGGGTATATGCCGATGCTGTAGTTATATCTGCTATACTTATACATGGAAAGGAAATTATGTTTCTATCTCAACCAGTGTTGTTTTACTTAACGGCGCGGCATATTATTTCCAGGAAGAGGAATTAAGGGCATAAGTTTTCCAAAACAAAATTTTCTGCACCATAACAAATACCACATTAACCTTGGTGCACTTACAAATAAGAGGCTAACAACAAAAACCCCTTAATGCAATGCATTTCTAAATATTTATTAAAGTTATCATTATTAATCCCTCTGTGACAGTCCACAAAATGTACTTTCCAATCAGTAACAAACCAGCTAAGCTTATACTTAAGAAAACCATAAAACTTACATTCCAAACAGGCACAAAACAACTTAACTTGCTAACTAAATAACAAACAGGCAGTATGCTACTAATAACATCACACTTCTTAAACCGGAAAGTAAAGTACACACAACGAACATAATAATAAACTATGCAAGCCAATACAACTTGTCTACTAACTAAACAAATATTTACAATTACTAGTAATAAGAACTATGCAGGGACGGCTCGTCTGTAGGGCGCTAAGGCGCATGCCTCCCAGAGTAAGCCAGCATTTAAAAGTGTACAATAGAAAACATGTAAAATTCCTTAATTCCTCGCCATATTATTTCCAGGAAGAGAATGTTTGCAGCTTAGATAGTAGCGTTCATGTTTTTTAAACAATGAGTACTACGGCGCGGCTAGTAATGCGCCAGTTTTCTTCCCCTCCCTTGTCCGGGTTTCAGTAGCAGTTACGCTCAATCAGGGGCCTCCACATGCTGACTTAGGGCGCTGTGTCCGTCGCGCGCGCATACACACACACAGCCGTAGGCCTACATACACATCCATGTTTTTTTGTTTTTTTTTTGCCCGCGACTTCATTCGCGTGGTTTCCAATTTTGGAAATTTCTAAATAATGGGACAAAATTATGTAAATGATCATTAATGACAGTTTTAGAAACACTTAAAAAAGTTTCGCTACATTTTTTGTATCCCTCGTTCTGCTTGCTCTCTGGCTCTATTTCGCCACCCCTCTCTTTCTTTTATAATAACATATTATTCTATTCTTACCTCCATGAAACTACGTAACAATTCTATCAGTAACTTTTGCGGGTGCACGCATGACACACCAAACTTTATCGCTATCGGACGAATGATTTAGGAATGCATATATTACGTTAAATAAAATAATAACAATTATAATAAACACGCATAAATTATTTCCTCCCATGAATACAGTCTATTGAAAATACTTATTTCATGCACATTTAGTTTTGTATGTATGGTACTTAAGCCTATTGTTTAATAGCTTACTGTAATGTGGCTATTGTCGTTCAGGGAGTCATAGGTGAAATTGCCAGTTATAAATAATTCAGTACTTATGTTATGTTGCAAATGTGCATGGTCACAAATTTAACATAGCCTACGCGATTTTCAAGTTCAATGTTCACTGAGGTAAGTTATGTGTGATATGTGTAGACAACAAACAAATTATGTCGGGTAAGAAACAGTGCATTAAAAGTCTCACGAAAGACTTTAAACTAAAAGTTTAACCCTCCCATATGACGAAAATAAGAATAACCCTAACAGATTCAATCTTAAATCAAATATAATGTGGACTCAAAGCGAGTCGGTAGAAGATGTGATATTAATAAATACCCTCTCCAAGCAAGGGAATTAGTTGGAATATTTATTTCACAATGTTCTATACATACTGACACAGGTATTTTTTCGCTATTTATTTACGTGAACACTAGAATAAAATATGTTTAGCACATACATATAACAGTGGCAAAAGTAAACATTGCATGTGACATAAATAATAGTCAGCCTTGCAATATAACATGATACAACAGTCCAAGAAAATGGTGCTTTTTATTGCCAACTCCAGAAATACCAAACTAGAACCTTCACATAGTTATCTTAGATATAACTTAACTATGGAAACTTTCATAATACAGGCGGACTGATTTAACTATTAGTTAGCTTAACTGGAAGATAACTATTCCAGACATTAAACTAGAGGACGTAATACACGCCCTAATCAAAGGATTTTACTAGACTATCTAAAACAAATTAATAATCAGGTTTGTACCGATCATTAGCCCTTAGCAATCTTACAGACATTCAAAGAAGCTTTGGAAAGTAGTCATTCTGGATTATTTAATGAAAGGTCGTAGGTTTCGTCAAACATTGCTTATTTCAGTAGACCTTATGGCAAAGCAATCTCACACACTTTTACGAATTGAAACACTGGACTAGTGTCACCCTCGAAATATAACTTCAGCCTTAGTCAGTCCAAACATTTTGGTGTCAAAATTAATGCAGCTTGAACAAGTTATTAATCACTTTGGTTACAAGTTAGCGATTCCTTCATTCGATGTTCAGGCTTAGTTTCATTAAGAAATTTGTAGTAAACTCTATCAGGAATATTTATATACTAAAATAAAAATTCTCATAGTTTATAAACATACAAATTGGCAGTTGTTTGATTTCGTAGCCAAACCTTTTCGGTGGCAAAATTCAGTATGTTTCCTGCATCCCGAACCAACCTTTCTGGCAGTAAGTCGTAAGGATGTTAGAACTATCTAGGGGAGAATGCCGCAAGATGACATACTGTTTCAGGATCAATTATGTTTCATTCCCCGTGTATCTGCAGGTTCTTTAGCAGGAGACTTTTGTCCACGAGCAGTGTACTTGGGCAAAACAGCGGGAAAATTTGTGAAAATGTATGCATTTTGTTGTCAGGTAAGTGGACATGTGATTAACCCAGGTAAGCCCAGAACAATATTTCGTATATATATATATATATATATATATATATATATATATATATATATATATATATATATATATATATATATATATATATATATATA